>PVKP010005980.1:58387-86182 GCA_004027715.1 Plecturocebus donacophilus | reverse complement strand
ACTTTACAAAAGAAGACATACATGAGGCCAATAAACATATGAAAAAATGCTCATCATCACTGGTCATTAGAGAAATGCAAATCAAAACTACATTGAGATACCATCTTACACCAGTTAGAATGGCGTTCATTAAAAAATCTGGAGACAACAGATGCTGGAGAGGATGTGGAGAAATAGGAACACTTTTACACTGTTGGTGGGAGTGTAAACTAGTTCAACCACTGTGGAACACAGTGTGGCGATTCCTCAAGGACCTAGAAATAGAAATTCCATTTGACCCAGCAATTCCATTACTGGGTATATATCCAAAGGATTATAAATCGTTCTACTATAAGGACACATGCACACAAATGTTCATTGCAGAGTAGTTTACAATAGCAAAGACCTGGAACCAACCCAAATGCCCATCAATGATAGACTGGACAGGGAAAATGTGGCACATATACACCATGGAATATTATGCAGCCATCAAAAACGATGAGTTTCTGTCCCTTGTAGGGACAGGGATGAACCTGGAAACCATCATTCTCAGCAAACTGACACAAGAACAGAAAATCAAACACTGCCTACATGTTCTCACTCATAGGCAGGTGTTGAACAATGAGAACACACGGACACAGGGAGGGGAGCATCACACACTGGGGTCTGTTGTGGGGAAACAGGGGAGGGACAGTGGGGGGTGGGGGTTGGGGAGAGATAGTATGGGGAGAAATGCCAGATATAGGTGAAGGGAAGGAAGGCAACAAATCACACTGCCACATGTGTACCTATGCAACAATACTGCATGTTCTTCACATGTACCCCAAAACCTAAAATGCAATAAAAAATAAAATTAAAAAAAATGAAGAAACCAAAACTGCACACAACATATATGACTACCATACACATAACATTGAGTAAAATTGTGCCTGAAACAAAAGATGACATACCAGGTAATTCCACTTACATAATTTTAAATGAGGGCAAATTAATGTATACTGCTAAAAGTCAGATAACTAATTCCGTGGCGAGAGTGGGAGTAATGATTAGGACAGGCCAAGTAGAAGTTTCTGGAGTGTGAACAGTGTCCTATTTATTTTGACCTGGTTTGGGGGTTTAGGTGTTCACTTCGTGATGACTCATAAACGGTATATTTGTTTTGTGCACCTTACTTTTTCATGTGTTATACTTACCAATCAAAGTAATTTTGAAACTAAATAGATCAGAGACCTCAGGACTGGATTATCCAAGAAAAGAAGAGGAATATAAAGTGCATGAAATTTTATTGCTCCCCTCAGCCCTTTCTTCTTCTGTAAGCAAAGTTAATAGACCAGGAAATATTTACAGTTTACCCTCAACCATAAGATACTGAGAATACCTATTACATGCAGTACACCAAGATGGGAACTGCTTGCTGGAGCTAGAAGTATAAAAATGGGAATTGTGTTAAAATGGGATTAGAGGGAGATGAAATAGATGAAGGTTCTAAATTAATAACACGTTGTATACATAAAGAAAGGGAAAGATGTTCTTTAGTGAGAACATCAACAATATGAATTATGGAGATTTTTCCTAGCAAGGGTAAAAAGAAAGAGAAGGTTAAAGAGAGGACAGTGAAGAAGGGAGACAGGAAGGAAATAGGGGAAGGAAGTGGGGAAGAAAGGCTAGAGGAAAGATGAGAAGGAGAGAGAGAGAGGAAGGAAGGAATGGAAGGAAGAAAAAAAGCTGGACCAAAGAAAGGAAAAGACAGAAGAAAGAAACAAGGTCAAATGATCCACATTGGTCACCTGGTATGAGCCAGACATTTTACCCACATAATATTTAAACCTCACATCTCAACCTTCTAAGGTAGATACTATCTTTTTTACCTTATAAATGAAGAAGCTGATGTTCTGTTTATTTTATACATGGAAACATGCCTAGAAATGTCAACCCCACCTGCACACAACTCCAAATCCTGTGCTCTAGGAAACCATTTAATTCCAACAGGGAAGATTCCCTTATGGAAAGCAAATACTTCTATTACTTTTAGGTCCTGAAAGGAATCACCCTAGAGGGTGCCTTTGTCCTAATAAGAAAATGATTGATTTTCTGAAACTTTAAATCTATAATACTGCAATTCTATGACATTGAGTCGATCATAGAAAATACTTATTGATATCACTGGCATCTTCTAATTATGCCCTAGTATTAAAAGGTATTTTATCTTATTTTACATTCTATTATTTTATCATACTATTTTTTTTATTTCAGACAAGTCTCACTCTGTCACCCAGGCTGGAGAAAGTGGTGTGATTGCAGCTCACTGCAAGCTCAAACTCCCACGCTCAAGCAATCCTCTTCCCTCAGCTTCCCAAGTAGCTGGCATATAACATCACGCTTTTTTTTTTTTTTTTTAATTTCTAGTAGAAATCATGTCTTGCTTTGTTGCCCAGGCTGGTCCCGAACTCCCGGCCTTAAGCAATCATCCTGCCTCCGCTCCCAAAATGCTAGAATTACAGATGTAATCCACCACGCCTGTCCTATGGATATTTTAGAAGAATGTAGTGTCTATTTTCCAGAAGGAAACAAGTAGAATATGAGGAGAAGCTCTGTTAAGTGACAATGCCTTATCTTAGGAGAAAATGGACACAAAATTTATTCCATCGCCCATTTCATAGTATTTGCCAACTGGCAGGAATGCCAAAAATAGCTATGTGGGGTGGTATAGAAAATGCCAAGAAAATAACTCGAGATCATTACATTATCTGGATTTCTTCAAGCTAACCAAAAAGCAGAAGCAAATTATCAAAGAGCAAGAGAGACACCCAGAAGAAAATCATCTCTTTCTAACAAAATTATATGTGAAAAACAGTGGACTTGGTTTCTGCATGTATCACTTTTGGGGTTAAGTCCGAGTACTTGCAAAAAGTATTATTTATTAATATTTTCACTTGAGTTCAAAGTTATTTAGCCCTTATTGTGAGTCAAAGGAAAGTCTAATGGGATTGGAGAAGGAGGAGAGGGTAAAAGGGGAATTCACATATATTGAGGATGGAGTGGGAAACATGTCAGATATTACAAAGACACTTCATAAAGCACAGCTCTGAACATTCATTATAGATCCAAAAAAGGCATGAAAATTAAACCAAGCTACCTCCAAAGAATAATTAGAAGTGAAAAACTGATGGGGGAAAATGTCTCAAGTTCTCCTCATTGATTTCCTGTGCACAGAGTCAAATTTGACTGTTGGTTGAAAGTCAGTTTGGCTACTTCTTATTTCTTTTTCAGCAGTTGGGTTCTCCTGTCAGTGCGTTTTATGCTAGAATCGTTCTTTGCTCTAATTACAGCTGTCAGCTATTGAATGAGCTTGACACTCTGACTCCAGAAAGGAAGAAATTCACACTCCATGCATATGCAGTTGGTTCCTTCATTAAAGCTGATTGACATATCAGACATGGTGCACTGTCACTGATTTCTGTAAGAAAAACAAAGGGCTACACAAAAAGTAGGAATCTCCTTGATCAGAAACACCCAGAGAGCCCAAGAATCAGTCTTCATTCAACTCAGTCAGTATTTCTATAAAGACCTATATTTGTATTACTGCAAAATGGGAAATATAGTCAATCAGGTAAGAGCCAGACATGTACACACATGCATGCATACACACACAAATACACACATGCACACACCAGCCTCAGACTCATTCCCCACAGCTCTAGCAGTCCTTTCCAAATCATGTTAGTTGGAATACTAGGTGTTGAGTGTCAAGTGGGATTCTTTGGCTATTGATAGTGAACTGGCTTTCTGATACATATAAATGTCTTGGAGGGGAAAAAAAAGGAGAGAATTACAGTGATCAGAATCACCCTCGACTCAACAAAAATTAGAGCAGAACTACAGCTTCTCAGAGTGTTTCTGTACTTTATATCATAAAGTGACAGATTTGGAGCTGGAATGAATCACCGAGGCCAAAACCACCAACGAGTTCAAAAGTGTCCCAGGGCATCCCTAACATGGCCCATTCAGAATCCAGTTGACTTTCCTGGCACGATGCATGCCTTGTTGAGTGTGAGACTACTTTCTGGAAATAGATGCACAAACAGAATTGGTATTACAAGAGGTTGTTATGGCATAGTCCCTATGAAGACGCATTCCCAACGTACAGCTTGTATTTTGTAATCAGTATTTGACCCCCTCTAACCTCAGGTAGTTGTAGCACGACTCCAGCCATAAAGTTTTCCTGCTGTGCTTCTTCATAGTGGCTCTTTTACTCCCAGGCTATAATGATATCATCAGTGTCGTTCAAAAGGTCAAGTGACTTCTGACCACCCCTAACTGATCCTTAATGTGTTTCCTCCATCAGTTCCTTAAACGCCTAGGGGAATGCTCTTCTATGGCAACGTGTATAACCTCTGGAATTCTTTAGAACCACTTGCAATTTTTTAGTAACTCATAACTATTGATTTTTAAAATGACAAAAATATAGATCCTAACGGATACTGACAAGCAACAGAAATACTGACAAGCAGCAACTCTTCAACGGAGTTAAGAACAGGAAGGGGGTGCTATAACTAGGTAAGAACACAAAATGTGAAACGTTGCTTACTCTACTGATCTGGGACTAGATATAAATTAATATTTATTAAGTACATAAAGTTGTACTATTTGATGCTGTGATATATTTTTCTTCAATATAAAAACTATGGGGAGAGGAGCGAACATTATCGGCCCTGCACAGGGCAGTACTAATGGACGGTCACCAGCAGCTGAGATTATCGCCAAACCCCTAGAGCAGCCCAATCCCCGAGTCAGATATCCCTGTCACCTGTCTACTTGCTCCAGGGCAAGTACCACATATGGACATTACTGCTTCGATTGGTGCATTTTGTCCGTCTCCCTGGCACCTGGTGGGTGGTGAATAAGCAGTTCTTGAACGAATGAGTGGCTATTACATTAATTCGTCCCTCAAGGAATGAATAAATGGATGAACACAGGCCAGGAGCCTGACCCACTCCCATCTTCCGTCCCGGGCCTCACCGCCACAGGCTTGGGCGAACCTCAGGTGAGCGCCTGCTGGCCGCTTCCGCGAACCTTCACCTACGGCGGCCTGGAGGCATCAGAACTACAGTCAGGGCGGAAGCGTCGATCTGCAAGTGCGCAGGCGCGGCCCCTAGGCTTCCGGGGGGGGGGGCATTTTCTCCTTTGTCTCCTAGCAACGGCTGGTAGCGTTGTTGACATCCCGGGAGGCTGTGGCGCCGGCCTGAACCCAGAGTTTCGCGGCCTGCGCGATGGTAAATCTGGGGTGTCTGTCCACGCCCCGCCGCTCTAAGGATGCCGACCGGCAAGGACCTTCGCTACCCGGCTTCTGGGGCCCACCTGGACACGGGTGGTCCCGGGGCCGCGGTAGAGGCTGGTGGCTCCAGGATCTTCTTGGAGGGGCGAGAGGGAGACTTTGGAAAGGGGAAAGAAGATGTCTAGATGAGTGGAAGCTGTCTTGGGAGTTGATTTAGCGGGGCTGGTACATGGGGAGGGGTGATGTTGAGAAAGGGAAGAGAGACATCGAGAGGATGAAAAATGCTTAGGGGAGTGAGAAATCCGGGGAGCCAGGAAAGTTTCTAAAGAGGGGTCAGGAGGCCGAGATGGAGAAGAGAATCAGATACCCTTAGAAAGAAGGAGGAGATGGGACCGGAAGAGCAAGGGAATGGAAGGGTGAAAGGGAAGATACTGAAAAAGAAGAAAGGGAAATAATGAAAAAGGAAAGAAGGGATGGGAGACTCCCCCTACAAAAAAAAGGTAAGAAAAACAAAGTAGACACTGTGGAAAGCAAAGGGCGTTAAGAGAGGAATGAAACAGGGATTGCAGATGGGGATTAAGAAATTATACTAGGAGGACTCAGAAATCATGAGAAGAGAAACAACTGGGTGAAGAAATAGAAAGGCCAGGGAGAGAAAATACAGAGTTTGGAAGATAAGCAACAGAGAGATAAATGAGGACACAGTGGTTGTAAGAAACTGTGGATATCGTCTTAAAGATTGTCCAAAATGCAGTAAATTACTAATTCCCTGTTCACCTCTTACGGTTTAGTGCAGTGTTTCTCAAAGTGAGATGCAAACATTCTTTGCTACATAAGATGGCCCAGAAATGCTAAATAAGAGAGAATCATATCTTGAGAAAGTTATTTCTCTTCCATTTTGTTCAACCTTCAGACTACATACAGGAGAAAATTTCTGTTACTATTAGATTCTTAATACCACTGTCATTTGGTAATTTCAATCTTTTCATCCTAAGAGGAGGCCTCAGGCTCAGAGCTTTCATTGCAGTAGAATTTAATGATATGCTCTCTCTCCATTTTGTTCATTTTGTTTTACAGTTTTTCTATTTATGATGAATAACATCAGGTTTCCATTTGTGGTAGTGATGTATGGTTTCCTCTTAAAATGCATTTATTTAAGCTTTTAGCAGGGAGATAATTTAAAGAACACCTAAATAAATAATATACGTGGCACTCATAATGGCAAAAATCATGAATCTAGTACACAAATGCCTTAAGTTAAGGAAACATTAGCTATGATGCTGAAATAGAGGAAATGAGTGCTCATGCCCATATCACGTGCTAAGGAAAACTGTCTTGAAGTAACGTAATGTTCACCTGTGTAATATTGAGGAAAAAAAGAATATAGCAAACCCTCATCAAAAGAATTTGCAGAATACTGTTTGAATTCAGAATATCCAGTGATTGCTCAGTCATGAACAATTTATAGATTTGGAAAAGATTGTTCTTGACTTTGACTTTTCTAGAGGGGAAGAAAACATACAATACAGTCCACACATTAGGTTCAGAATGAGTTTAAAACAATAATAGATTCTAGAATAATTATTCATGGTTGAACATTCAGCTTGCACTGAGATGCAAGCTATAGTGATCAAGAAAATCCTAGAATCATGGAATATGTTGTTTTTATAGAATATCCTCTAAATTTAATTATATGAACTCCTGATTAGGTCACATTAATGAAAATAAGATTTCTCAATAACGACTACTTTTAGACAGAGGGAGGCCATGATACAGCTCTATAAATATTTAAAGCACTATAATGTAGAAAAGGAATTTTCATGTGAATACAAAAGGGTCAATGAATGAAAGATAATCTGAGACAAATTTCCATGTAATGTAAAGAATACTTTTCTAACAAATGGAAACATAAAAAATGAGTGAACTCCTGTGAAGCAGTAAGCTCTCTGTCTCTACAAGGGTTCAAACCAAGAGATTTATCCGGATTTTATACAGGAGGTCTTATATAGCTATGTAAGTGGGACTTCACAGTTTTAAAGCTGTCTTTTAAAAATCTGAGATTATCATACCTGGCACCTTAGGTCAAGGAGATAGGGGAGTAGGTATCTTTCTAAACATTGTTCTCCTTAAGGTTGGATTTACCACAAGAGCCCTTTTGGTTAATTATCTTTCTGGTTTCTTTCAGGCAGAGGTGGAGGAAACCTTAAAGAGGATCCAGAGCCATAAAGGGGTTATTGGAACTGTGGTTGTAAATGCAGAAGGTAAATATATTACAGGCTGTCTTCTTGACATGCAGAAGCCAACCAGGAACCTGTTTGCTGTGCTAGTCCTTAATACAAACATCTTCAAATTTGACATGAAAAATATACTTATATATTTTACCTCTGGCATTCACTTACTAAACGTCTGTTGATGTTATATGCCAAACACTCTGCTAAGATCTAGGGTCATAAATATGAATAAGACATGTATAAAAATGTTTATCTACACCTAAGAAGCACTATACATTGTTTACTTTTTAAAGCATTGGTAATTCTCTTCCAACATTGCAGAGGTACCAATAAAACCATATAGAAGATAGAATATCATTGTTGGTAGTTTATGAACCTTACAGAGTTTCGGTCTCTATTTTAAATGAAACTTGTTCCTTGAACAAGTTAATTCTCAATCATTGAGAATTAATCATGTTATTTATGATATAGTCTTTGTGGATATAGTATAAGAAGGACCTATACACTTCCAACTGTGAAATCTGTAGACTTACCAAAACTTGCTCTTGCTGCACAATCCTTATTAAGAATCCACATCACATTTTCTATGGCACATTGCTACATGCTCAGCTATGGTGGCAACCTCTTAAGAGTTCCTGCTGGTTTCATTGCTAATTCAGGCATGTGTAAGGGCAAGAGGTAACAGAAATTCCAGAGCATTAGTTAAAATAAGAGTAGCTACTTTACATAATTTGTGGTGCAACCATGGAATTGGCATATTACCATCTCAGTGCTTTGAAAAATCCATCAGTAAATATTTATTGAGCAACTACCAACTGAAAGTCTGCTTAAATTCTGAACTACGATTCTGTACCACTAAGAATGGACAATAACCTACTTTACTGGTGGTTTTGATAATTAAATGAGACAATAATTGTCAAATGCTTGGCATAATACCCAACACTTAATAGAATAGTAATTAAATAGTTATGAGATGTGGGGATTTTCAATTCATTTATACAGATAAAACATTTGTTTTGTTTTCTAAAATAACAAGTAACTCAAGGCCAAATGAGTAAGAGAGATAATAGAACATAATAAATTTATCTAGCTTGAATAATCAGGGGGAAAAGAGGATTTAAGATGTGCCTTACAGATAAGTCAAGAACGAAGCAGAGTATTTCCAGGAAGCGTACCAGTCCTCGTACGTGGATCTGGTTGCGTTGATATTATTTCCAGGTATTTGCATACACTCTGCCATGGCTCCGAAGATGAGCCATCTACGTGATTTCATAGAGGTGCTATGTTCGTTTCCTTTGGCTGCAGTAATAAACTAAAACACACCTGGCAACTTAAAACAACAGAAATGTATTTTCTTTCAGTTCTGGAGGTTAGAAGCTGAAATCAAGAGGTCCGCAGGCTCATGCTCTCTCCGCAGACTATGGGAGGATCATTCCTTGCCTCTTCCTAGTTTGTTAGTTGTCAATCTTTAGTGTTCCCTGGCCTATAGACACATCACTCCAATCTCCACCTCCATCATCACATGGCATTCTCCTCCTTGTATGTCTTTGTCTGTTTTACTATAAGAATCCCAGTTACTGGATTAGGGTGTACCCGAATCCAGTGTGACCTCATCTTAACTAATTACATTTGCAAAGACCCTGTTTCCAAATAAGGTCACCTTCTGAGGTTTTATTGGACTTGAATTTGGGAATCTGGGGAGAATGGGGGGATACTTTTCAACACTGTAAAGGTGCATTCACCTGTGACACCCAGAACCACTCATCTAATGTGATTCTTTGGAAGATCTAAACAAGGTAATCCTGGTGATACGCATCAAATGTCTGAAAATATTCACCCTTTTGATCTATAATTTTACTCCTAGCAATTTATCCTAAACAATGATGAAGAAAATATTTAGGTATGAGGATACTCACTGAGGCATCATATATAATAGCGATAAATAAACGAACAGAACAAATAAGTAAATATATCCTAACAGTAGAGGAATTTTTAAAGTAACTGTAATATTTACTTGATGAACATTATTTAAAAGGTTGAAGAATACTTACTATCATGGGAAACTACTCACAATATTAGATGAAAAAAAACAGAGAACAAATCGGTCACCAGCGCCTTCCAAGCCTATCTGTGACCAGGTGCACACAAACACTTCAATAAATAGGGAAGGAAGAGTAAGAATATGTTATAGTGATCACCCTGAGTAGTGATAATGAAAAGTGATTTTCACTTTATTTTCCTGAGGTTCCTCAGTTAACACTTCTCTTATCCGAAGGCAACAAAATACTATTTTCCATACCCATTAACTTGTAATTAACCTCTACTAGAATAAGTTTTTATTAGGATTCAGGACACTTTTCAAGGTTTCAGGGTACATAAGAGTTTTTACTTTTTACCTGAAAGCCAAATTAATCTTTTTTCCCTAAAATATAAATGAAGGGCTTATTTTTCTGGTTGGATTATTAATAACCAGAGTGTATGACAAGGATGTTTATTAATAGCACATGGTGTAAGCTGTGTGACCAGAATGTAATAAAATACTCAATTTCAACAACCTTCTCAATTTTAGGTGAAAGCGTCATTTATTACAGTGCAGCTTTGCAGCTTTGGGAAGCCCCATGAAATGTAATACCAAAATACTTAGCTAAGATGGTGTTTTATGTATTCTTCTTTTCTACTAGCGGTTTTGGTCTACTAATTCTAGGCAAGTCATTTTAACATTTTCAGATTATATTTGTGGTTAGGTTGGACTTCTACCATGCTTACTCATTTAGATATCATCATAGGCCATGTTAAATATAGTCCTTCTGTTTCACTTCTATTGAAACATAGACTTCCTACTGATGACCGTAAAGTAGGCTTCCCAATTTAGCCCAATGCTACAGGTTTTGATTAGAGCAGATTTTTTGTTAGCGTTAGTTTCTCTTTTATAAAATCATTCATTGTTTACAGTATTGCAACACTGATCATTGAATTAGATACTGGCAAATATGTATATTTGTCCCCTAGGCAGTCAGATCTGTCATATTTTCTCATGTATATAAGTCTGATTTCTACAGGCTTACAGGCTCTTAATTTTAAATATTCCTGACATTTCTAACAATCTGTCATTTGAGTTTCATTAGATTGTAACAGCCATCCAGCCACTTCCTTTTGTTTTGAAATACAGTCTATCAACCAAAGCACAAATGTGCAGTTGAAGATGACAAACTGAAATAATAGGTGCCGGCTTACTAGGATCACAAAGAGTCATTTTGTAAAGTTGTCCCACCAGATTTTAGAATGGACACGCTCTTTGTTGTAGGAGCTTCACTTTAGGAATTTGTCCTACACATACAAATGTGAAATGAGATGACCAAGGACATATTCTGCAGCCTTGTTTACAAAAGTCAAAGACTGGGAACAGCCTAAATGCTCATCCGTAGGACACGTTAAATATATTACAAAACATCCATTCAACAGACTGTTATTCAGTCACAAATATGAGTGACTTACGTGTACTGAATCAGTTTCCAAAGAGTATTAAATTTAAAAATCAAGGTACAGAATAGAGAATGGTATCATTAAAATGAAGAATACAAACACCTTCATTCTTGAGTAGACCTAGAGTGTTGGGAAGGCTCCTAAGAAGCCAGTGGTTGTTTCTCAGAAGGGAAGTGGGTAAATTTTATGCCATGTCCTAAAATTACTTCTTAATAAATTATTTTTTAATTACCTCAGATGGTGCCAAGCAAGAGTTCAATAAACAATTGTTGATGGATTTTTTTCAAGTGTGTATGGTGGATATGAAAAACTCCACTCATTATTCAAAACAGCTAGCTGTTTTATTTATTGACTTGGATCATGAACAGACTAACTAAATAGACCAGAGCATCTGATTCATAGTCCTGTCATCTGCATTTTAAATAATTTATTCTGGTTGTATTTCTTGTTTGGCTACCAAGCAATACACCCTTAGTAGGTAGTCAATACTTAGGATGTAAAATAAAACTGCTCATCAAAAAGTTCCCTTCAACGGTTGCATGCTTGCTGCATTTCCATATCCTGCTTGTTAAAGATCCATGCTTTGTGACCTTCAGGTATGCAAGACAGCTGACTGCCTTCCAGGGAAAAGGTGGCCCGCAAATCACAGTATCAAGATTAGCAAGGTTTTTATGATACTTTCATTATTGAATAGGTTTTCCTGTAAATATTATCCTCATACTGTGTAGCAAAGCATTCTGAACATAGCAGTTATCTTAAAAGAAAGAGAAATCAGTCATTTCAAAGTCAAAATGGATGGTCTTCAAGAATTTTATGAAAACCTGGTAAAATCCTAAGCTTGTAACACTCCTCCACTCTTGAAAGCACTCGTCTTGTTTCACAGTTTCTGGAGCCACATTAGTCTCATTTCTTGAGTGCCCTTAATACGGATACCTAAGGAATTTGACAACAATCCCAAATTCACCTTCATATGTCCTCCTAAAATAAAGGCACATTTGCAAATCCAATCCCTGGAATTCCCTGGCTATCTGGTAGTTCTCAAAATAATATGAAGGCTATCTCTGATTAGATACAATATATGTAAAATACCTACCACAGTGCCTGGTACATAATAGGCATTAATGCTGGGTGATCCGAGTTGAGCTAGATTGGTTTCAACTGAATTGAATTACACTTGCATATTCTTCTGGCTAGAATTTTCCAGTTAATAGCTTCCGTTTTAAACTCAAGTAACAACAATAGAGCATACAAGTAGCCAAATTTAATAATGTTTAAACCAAAAATAAGTGAAAACCAAGGAATGCACAGCAAAACTATAGTATCCTTATGACTACACTTTCTAACATACAATTTAAGGTTTGCAAAATACTGTGTGAGGAGTCCCTTTTGATGTACCCTCTAGCCTGTGCAGTGATACCCCTTTTTGGTTCTGGCCTCAGGGAAGAACCATGTCACAGATCAAACATTTCAAGGCAGACTCACTATAGACATGATGCTTGGGGGAATGCATTTCATATAAAAATATATTAACTTGGTGCTGAAATAGTTAACAGCTTCTGAAAGATAGGTGCACAAAAATGTTCATCATCACTCCATTAGCTATAAAAAAATAAGGTACCAAATGACCAAACAATAGATTGATTATATGTCCATAAAATAGTAAAGTATGCAGTTACTAACAATAATGTTGACAACATTGTCAACAAGGACAACCTGTATGTTATAATTTAAATGAAGAAAAAAGCAACAGTCAGATTTGTAAGTCCAGTTTCATACAACTATACTTAAAAATCTACACAGAGACAAAAAGATTGGAAGGAAATAAACTAAAATTGTTACCAGAGAGTAATAAGCCATCACTTTTTCTTCCTCTTTACAATTATCAGTGTTTTACAGTGCTTCCACAATGTACATATTACTTTTCTAATCAGAAAAAAATTAACCGAAATTAAATCTCATAATAGGTATTCCCATCCGAACAACCATGGACAACTCAACAACTGTTCAATATGCAGGTCTCCTTCACCAGCTGACCATGAAAGCCAGGAGCACAGTTCGTGATATTGATCCTCAGAATGACCTGACTTTTCTTAGGATCAGATCAAAGAAACATGAAATCATGGTAGCTCCAGGTAATTTGGCATTTTATTTCCTAGTTAAATCATCTTTCTACTTTACTAGATAAAAGCCTTGTTTCTATGAATGGGGAGTATAGATTTTAGTATACAATATGAAACATAATATTCTATTACAAAATGATGTTTGAATGTAAAAATCCCAACCTAAAAATTGTATGAAATTAGCAATTAATGTGACCCATGACCACCTTTGAACAGGTTGAATATTGCCACTTGCATTTATTATTAATCAAAAAATTTAGAAAATGTAGGTCTCATTTTCAGCAAACTTAGCATACAGACTGTCTGCGGAGTAGGAGAAATGTTCCCTGTCCTGGGGATAAAGTAGGCAGTGAACCTAAGGCCTGTAGGTTCTTAAACCCTCCCTGTGAGGAAAGTACATCCCCCAGGAGTACCAGAAGACAGCAGCCACAGAAACACTTCTTTTCCTGAAGGAATTATGCTCACAATATTACAAAATGACTGTAAAATGGGACCTGTGCTACTAAATCTAGTCTAGAACCAACTTCTCTATAGCACATCCATCAAATTAGAATTGCCTATAAACTAAGTAAAGCTTTTTCTACACCAGTGTCCTCACCCTGGCTACACAGTAAATCACTTGGAGGACTTTTTAAAAATGTTTCCATTCTGGGACTCCACCCCAAACCAATGAAATCAGAATCTGTGAGGCTAGGCCCTAGGAAATGGGTATTTTCTAAAGACTCAACAGGTAATCCTGATGTGCAGCCAGGGTGGAAAACCATCTGTCTGCACAAGGTCCATGTGATGTTTTGAAGAGAAAAGTAAACTAGTTGAAATATTCCTTGATTAAATTTAAATTAAGCATGAATTGATTTTGTCCGTCTCTCCATAGATAAGGAATATCTTCTGATCGTCATTCAGAATCCATGTGAATAGACCTGCGATGGCCGAGGTTGTCCAACTGACACTGGGTTGGAAACACTTGGCTCTCTAATGATTATTAAAATTCGACTTTAATCTAACTGACCCTTTAAACATATTTTTCTGTTTCTACATTTAGACTATTCTGCATATCTCATTTAGTCTCTTGATGATATTGTGAAGTTGTACTTAATAGTGGTACAATAAATGAATTCCGGTATATATGTCTCTATTGTCTTATAATAAACAAAACCAAGGATTCTAGTAAGACAGGGCTCCTTGTGATACTTCTTTTAGTCTAGAAGTAGCTGTCATCAAGTACAGAAGCAGAATTTCACCCGTTTCTGAGCTATGCCAAGGAGATTCAGTACAACATTGTCAGAGCTATCAGGAGAGTAGAAAGCCCAGTACTCAAAGAGTGTTCGATGGTTTCCCAGGTTAAGTAAGGACAGCAGGGAGTCAGAAGCATGGTTCCCACTGCGGTCAGTGCCAACCTAAGCAGCTCCTCCCTCCCTCTGACTAGTGCTTCTAGCACACCAGTCTGAGGGGACCAGGAATGAGTCTTAGGCAAGGTATCATACATAGAAGGCTGAGTAGATAACTCTAGAAGGTTTTACTTTTACTGGATGTTGCAAACATTTAGAAAATCATGAAAATGAAAATAATGTAACAAATATAACATTTCCATGCACCCCAAACCCATACAAAAGAGATGTTAATATTTTGATGTTCATATTTTGCCACATTTGTTTTATATCCTCTTTTTTTCCAACTAAACTTTGCATTTTGAGATAACTGAAGTTTCATGTGAAAATTCCAGAAATAATATAGTGATTCTGTGTGTCCTTTATACAGTTTCCCCCTGTGGTAACATCTTCCAAAACCCTAGGACAGTATCACAACCAGGAAATTGACAGTGACTCAATCAAGATACAGAATATTTCCGTCCCTGGCAGGATTCCTCAGAGGCCCTTTGGTAGTGCCCCTTTCCAACCCTTGACCCCTGACAGTCACTAAGCTGTCCTCCATTTATATAATTTTTTCATATCAAAAATGTTATGTAGGCCGGGCGTGGTGGCTCCCACCTGTAATCCCAACATGTTGGGAGACCGAGGCAAGCAGATCATCCGAGGTCAGGAGTCAGAGACCAGCCTGGCCAACATGGTGAAACACTGTCTCTACTAAAAATACAAAAATTAGCCAGGTGTGGTGGTGCTTGCCTGTAATCCCAGCTATTTGGGAGGCTGAGGCAGGAGAATTACCTGAACATGGGATGTGGAGGTTGCAGTGAGCTGACATTACACTGCTTCAGTCCAGCCTGAGCAACAGAGTGAGACTTCTTCTCAAAAAAACAAAAACGGTAAGTGGAATAATACAGTACATAACCTCTAGGAATTGACTTTTTCCTTCCACATAATTCTCTTGAGATTAATCCAAAATATAAGCAATGAAACATTACAGATACAGCTGAAGGCTGCTCCTCCTTGCACCTCTGTCTTCCTTCCCCAGAAGACTGTCAGGAGGCACAAGTTGCCCAATTCAGGGGTCCACAGGCACTTTCACCTGAGTTCCTGCCACAGCTCCGCATCAAGCCAGATGTGAGAATGATGACTGGTAAATGTATTAGTACAGCCACACCACTGGCCCCAACTTGCACCCTGTGAGGCTGTCAGAGCCTACCCGGACAGATGGTGGTATCAGCAGAAAGGAAGAGCCACACCAAATCCCTAAGGTGAAAGGGATTTAGTCTCTCAAGTGGTGATGGGAGAGAAGACAGGCCATGGATGAAACTTAACCAAGGCTGAGAGAGACAAGGGAGACTAAAGCCAAACGGCCAAGCTATGCATGCAACAGGTGTCTGAGCTCCACTGCCTAACTCGGTACTCCTGGGAGCAGAGCCTGCACATGTATATTTTGCAAAAGTTCTCCGGGTAGTTGCAATGCAGCTGCAGGCTGAGACATGCTCAACAGTGGTCAGGAATGAAGATTCTGGGGTCAGTGGCCCCAGAATCTTCAAATTCTGGCTCTGCTGCTTGTCAGCAGAAGGAGCCTCATAGTCTCATTTGTAAGACAGGGTGATAAGAGAACCTAACCCACGTTTGTTTATGAGAATCCGGTGAGCTGATGCAGATAAAATGCCTGGCACACAGCGAATATTCAACAAATGTTTGGTTTTGTCAACGTTGTTGCCATCACTCAAAAATGGCTCTTACTTGGGTGGTGAGGAGGAGTAGCCCAAGACACAGACGTGAGTTTTAGGGACAACCCTGAGATTCCTCACGTCATCAAGTCACACAATTATAAGGAGGTTGCTGACTCTGTCTTCAGAGAGAAGACAGCAAATAAGGCAGTGAGCTTAAGGTATAACAGGAGTGTGTCTGCCTTAACCTATGGGATGAATAAACCCAGAAGGACTGTAGGATAGAGAAGCTATGCTATGGCACATAGCTGACTTTGGGGCCATTTTCCCATGCTTTTTATTTTAAAAGACTTCAGACTTACAGAAGATTAGAAAGAATAGCACTAGGAACACCCATACAAGCTTCACATACATTCACCAACCGTTAATATTTTATGATATTTGCTTCATCTAAGTATATATTATATGTAAATATAGATGTGCACACACATACAGCATATAAAAGTTGCAGAGACTATAATAGCAGGTATGTCTCCAAAATTAAAGCATCCTCTTACATAACCACCACACCAATTTCATACTTAAGAAAGTTAATATTAATGCAATTATGTGATATCATATGCAATCATATTCAAACTGACCCAGTGTCCCAGTAATGTTCTTTATAGTTTTTTTTTTTTTTTAAATCTAAGGGCCTATCAAGGGTCACACCTTGCGCTTTGTTGTCATGTTTCTTTAGTTTTTTAGCTGTTCTTAGAAACTCATTCTCCACTTCTCGACCTCTAGGTGGTATCCAATTTGTACTTGCTCTCCCTAGAGACCTTAGTGCCGCCTGCCCCCATTCCCTATAAGCCCCTCCTGACTGGGCCCAGACACAGTCTGTAATGACAGGAAATGAAGCTGCAGGGTGGGTCTTCGTCACAGGTGAGTGACTGCCTTCATCACAACCTCCTCCTCCAGCCCAGTGAAGCCTGAGTACCATAGTACTCACTCAGCCCTGGACAGCTTCAGCGTCTGTTAACAGTTTCCAACATAAACAAGATCTTGCTAGAATCCAAATGACCAGGAACTATACTAATGAAGGGAAATCCATTCTTTTTCAAGTCCCAAATTTTCAGACCTGGAAAGAACCATACAGATCATCTCTCTGACCCTTTGGTTTTACAGGGGAGGATTTCACCTGAGCCTGCTGTCAGGTGTCTTTAAGACATCAGGTATGTGAACTTGCATAGCTCTGGCCGTGCCTATGGAACTGGCACTTATGACATTATCAGGAGCTCATACCCTTGTGAGACCCCTCCATAGAATCCCCAAAAATTGTTTTGAGGAGGCCCAGAATAGCTCATTGTTTTAAAGTGTACCAGAGGTAACATTTGATTCAAATACCCAAATCTGTCTTCTTCCCATAGTTTCCTGCCCACCCAGAGCTTGTCATCAGATGCATGGCTGAGTGGTAAAGCCACTTCCTTCCTCTTGACCCAGCCAGAAATTTCAAGCCCTATTTGCAACAGAGTAGTGTGAAATCTCTGGCAGGTGCAGATGGTACTGCAGCAAGTGCCAGAGCTCTATGTGGGCTCTTCAGGGGAGGAACACACTTCCACCCCACTGGGCAGAAAACTCACAGTAGTTGCTGTACAGTCCTGCCTGTACCTTTGCATCCAGAGGAAACCATGATGCTTTGTTGGGGCAGAGACTGTGGCAGCAAAAGGAAGAATTTGGCAGCAAAAGGAAGAATTTGCCAGCGACAGTTACAGTGAAAAAGGATGTGATCTCAGGAAATTTGCACCACACCTCTCTGCCTTCTGGCACGTATAACTTTATATTCCCTCTTGGATTCATAAAAGCATAGTTAATGACCTATATCTAAAAGATGGCTGGACCTATAGACTGAAGATTCACACCCATCCAAAACCATCAGTAAAGCTTTCAATTCCTATGGGAAGTGCAAGCCTGGGCTCATGTAGTGCTCCCTCTTAGTCTAACTTGCTATAAATTTTACCTGAACAATGGAAGAGCTATTTGCAGAGTCTCTGGAGGAACATATTCCAACAATAAATATTAATGATAATGAACCTGGAAAGGCCAGTTTAATAAAATAGTTGAAAATGAATTTACACATCATTAGCATTATGAGCTCCCAAATCTTCAACTCCGAACAGCTGGACTATCCCAGTAGAGGATGGGTGGGAACCCACCTAGATCTCTAGAGCCGTGCCTCCTGCAGACCCTTTTACTTTTACATTACCTCTTCTCTGCTAAAGCCAAAATTGCTGTAGACTAAGGCTGGATATTTTGTCTCCCTTTCTTGGTCTTTAAAAAATTACAATTATCCCCAATTTCTGTTTGATATAGGGCAAAATATCTTCACTCTTTTGATGTTAGAAAATAATGTCCTTCAAATGGAAACTATCGCATGTGTAGGTGAATTGCCTATAGATATTCATTCAACCAATATTTGGTCTTACATTCTTTGTTGACAGAAAGACAAGAAAAGCTGGGCACAGTGGCTCACGCCTGTAATCCCAGCACTTTGGGAGGCTGAGGCAGGTGAATCACCTGAGTTCAGGAATTATCAGCCTTGCCAACATGGTGAAACCCCATCTCTACCAAAAATACAAAAGTTAGCCAGGCATGGTGGTGGGTGCCTATAATCCCAGCTACTCAGGAAGCTAAGGCAGGAGAATCACTTGAACCCAGGAGGCAGAGATTGCAGTGAGCCGAGATTGCGCCACAGCACTCCAGCCTGGGCAACAGAGTGAGACTCCATCTCAAAACAAGCAAACAAAAAGACAAGAAAACATGGATCATATGTGGTGCATAAGAGAGCTTTCAAAGAGGTATAACATCTTTAATAGGGGCCTTACAAAAGATAAGTTGGTCTCTCAAATCCTGCGAATCATGGGTCTAGAAGGCTCCCATAATACAAAAGCATCTCTAATAAAGAAAACTCAGGCATTCCCAGAGCAGTTTGGACTACTTAAGGTTAGTAACCCTTTTCTGGTATGTTTCTTATGCAAGATTTGACATTGAGGGTTAGCCAGGCATCCAGCCATTCCTTGAACCCATAGAAGAGAACACTGAATCTTCTTACTTCCTCCTGGCTTCTTACCCCAGGAAACCTCCATTCCGTACTGCCCTTCAGCATATATGGTTTCTGGACTCCCTGTACAGATGTCACCAGCCTGGAACATTCCTGCCACATGCAAAATTGATCTTAAAATTCTCTCTGGTCAGCTTTGCAACTTGACACACAATATGATACAGTTGAGAGAGCATCAGAGCTGGAGTCTGACTCTATGACATATTAGCAAGGCCAACAACTTTGAACCTCAGTTTTCCTGTCTACAAACATGAAGAATATCCACCCACAGCAGCCTTGATTTCTGAGCTATACAGGACAGCACAGATGCCAATTACTGTTATTAATAATAGCAATAGCGACAAAATACAAGTTTATCACAATACAAGCCATTTAATGCATCTCACTATGGACTCTTCTTATCTTTAATTGTAAATATTAATAGGTTTATGGAGTGGTGATCCTGTTAGGTGCACAATTTTGTCCAATCCCTTTCCTTGTCAGTTGGTTAGCATTTCCACATTCCCAACTAGAATTCATATTGATGTTTAACATCCAAATGCAATTTCATCAAGTTGGTCAGTAGTAAAGACGTGGTCCAGTTGAGGCCAATGAGAGATGTTTTCTTAGTGTTCAGATTTGGAAAACAGTCAGAGAGAAAATTTTCATGTGGCTTGACCTATGCACAAAAACACAGGTGTCAGGGGTAGCCATGTGTTCTACATGGGAGTAGCAGAGAAAGCCAGTTCTGAGAAGAAAAGAATGCCACAGACATGCATTGTAACACAGAACAAGAGGTAGAGTGTTCATTCCAGGGGCTCCCTGCAGTTTTCTGGGTCCTCAGCTGCATTTTGGCACTTGGATTCTATGAGGTCTTACAGTAAGTCTTCCATTTTGTGTACACTGCCAGAGTGGGTTTCTGTTGCCTGAAACCAAAAAGATTTTAACACTTCTGGGCTATATTTGGGTCACCCCTGGCTGCTTTAATGCAAGACCCACTCGAGAAAGCAGAGCCAGCTCAGGAAGTGAGCATTAATCAGAGGCCCTGAGCAATGCGGCCATTGGTCACTCCCTCCCTAGCTTCCAACATGGCCAGACAGGAGGACGGGGCAGTGATGGGCCTGTCAGGAGGTGGAGCTCTGGGAACAGAGAGGCATTGAGGTGTCACTCTCACTGGGGAGCAGGGACATTAGTTTATTTCCACCTGGTGAGTGGCCTCTGCCTCCGTCATTGGCTAGAAAGAGAATGAGCCACCTGGACTCTGGGTGGATGCATATCCGAAGCAGCACTCCAGGGGTACAAGAGCGTCTGGAGTGGTGGAGATCCAAATGCTAGAAAAAAGGAATAAAGGACAGTATGGAATAACCTGACTTCCTACTCTCCCCTTGTTTCCACAAGGCAGCGTGGTACAGAAGAAAGGACACTGCTTCGTCACCACACAGGTCTGTCTTTGGCTCACCGCCCTGCCATCAATAATAAAAATAACAAGAAGAAAAGCACTGGCAACAGCCAATGTTTGTTGATCATTTACTATGTGACAGGCACATTAAATCCTCACAACAGTCTCATTTTACAGATAAGAACACCAAAGCATACAGAAGTTTCACAGATTGTCCAAGGTCAATCAAGCTCTCAAATGCCAAAGGAGGCATCCAAACCCCAATACTTGACTCCAGCACATACTGATAGCCACTCCCTTACACTGTATATTCACCAGACATTTGGCAAGGAAATTAACATCACTGATCTCAGAATCCTTACCTATAAAATAACGGCTGTAGATCCTGCATTGCAGGTTGTTAGGAAAACAAAAGAAAATCATAGAAGGCACCTGACGTTTTGTAGCTGTTCAACAATTGTTGCCATCACCATCACCATCATGATCAATACTATCTGAAGAGCCAGTAAGTGCTGAGAGATGACCATCGTGGCAGTTATGTTATCACTATGAATACAATCAATACTTTAATTTTACATTTAACAATATCTTTTCGGGTTCACCTGACAGAGAATTTACTCCTAATCTTTTCATCAAAGCCCCGCAGATCTCCAGCAATCTATGATCCATCTGGAGCAACAGGATTTCAGATCACCATTCCATTCATGGAACATCCTCATATCTGGAATTGCCAAAAAGATGAATTTTCCCATCAAGAATACATCCACTGTTTTGTGCGTTCACCAAGATTACACCTTATCCCATTAAGTCTACATGTAAAACCAGTTTGTTCTATGTTTTATCCTCCTCTCCCTGTCTATACTTATAACCAGTTTGAACCATTCCTTCTTCCCCTGGCCCCATTCTGCCTACACATATAGCCTTTCTATTTAGTCTGGATTGGTTGGCCAGTTCAATCCATCAGACTGATTTTCTGGTCTGTACCAACTAACTACATTGACTCAACAATCAAGAGAAGTTGAACTGGTCATGATTTTGACAGTCCATTAAGCTTCTGCATTGCCTTATTCTTACCCCAGTACCTGGCAGAAAAATCTAGCGCATGATGAGTGCCCAGTGTCTGATGGTTAAACGGCCATGATGGGGATAAACATCCCCATCCTGTTTTCCTACTTTAGAAACGCTGCTCCCTGGATCACGACATTGGTGTCAACAACGTCCACAAAGGTAATGAGTGCCTTTGAAGTAGACAGAGTCGGCTAAATCCTCTAAGAATACTCAAGACAGGATCCTGACCAATTCATTAGCAGCTTCGAAACTTTAAGTTCTCAATTCACATTGCAAAACGAATCAAGGCAGGTCATTGACTCTCACAGGCTTCCTTCTGTATCTGCTCCTGCACAACTTTCTGCTTCTTGAACAGCCTCAAGGAAATATCTAGAGCCTCCTGATCAATGCCAAGAGGGCAGAAGGCCCAGCTTCTCAGAATAGGCTCCAGCCCTCACAGCTGCACCCTTTGTGGAGCGTAAATGGGAGGCCTGTATCAGCAAGTCCCAGGTCTCTGGGGAAAGAACTGGCGCCAGCATCATCAGACTGCAATGCCCCAAATGGTGCCGGCAGCCAGATCTTTTATTCAGTATGAACTTAAAGCTGTTCACTGGCTCTGAAACTTTGAGTTCAGTATTTGATCATATCTCGGGGCAAGTGGAGGAAAGTAAATGTCTAGTTTTTCCAAGAAAAAAAATTTTAAAGCACAACACCATCAGTGAGGACAGGGGGACAGAAAAGGGGATGTTATCAGACATATTTACCTGTTCTCACCAAATCTGGCAGCTTCCAGGAGAGGCAAAGAGAGATTATCAACCTTTTATGAAATCTTGAATTAATAAAAATGCTGGCTCCATCTAAGGCTCTAGAAAGAAGGTGTGCTTCTTAATCAGAGAACCATTAACCTGGTGGCATCCTACTCTGCAAACATTTAACCGTAATTACTTTATGCCAGGCATACTTTATGCCTATGAACAGAGACGAGTGATGTCATGTCTGCCTAAAGGAGCTCCTGGTGTAATCATGGAAGTAGGCATACAGAGATGTACATGCTCAATACAGTAAGTTAATAGCAGCAAAGGAAGTATGGGTGGGGGACAATGGAAATACAGAAAAAGGACTGCTGGCATGCTTGGTGTTTAAGAGAAACTGAATGAGGGCAGAGACACCTGAGCTGGATTACAAAGGCAGACAAGGAGTTTATGATGGAAAGAAGAGAGAAAGCCCTATCTGGACAGAAGGAACCCCAAAGGAGGGCATACTCTAGGCAAGTGGTTTTTCAAACCTTGCTTTAGCTCACACAGAACCTTGATCGAAGGCAAGCAAAGTTACTCCCCATGAAGAAAGATGGGGCTTCTTTTCAATGCCATTCTATCATCCTGCCCTTTAACACCCCACACTTACACACAGTGCCTCACCGGAGTCTCATGGAACCCCAGGGCTATACAAGCAGACTTAGGAAAGCATTGAGCTAAGCAATACAAATTCTGGATTTCCAATGGTTCAAGCCAGAACTGCGCTGGCCTTTCGAAAGTTTTGATACTGTCAGGCCACCCTAGATCCTTCCAGCTTCACTCCACTAGTCAAGTCTGATGACTTCATTCTTTGTTTGGAGGTGTCCAAAATTACCACCACAGCCACCTCCTGCAAAGTCAGTTTGGTGTGTGGGTTTCCATCTCTCTTCACATCTGCGAGTGACTTACAAACAAGAATCTATCTTCTCCCTGCATTTTCTGCCGCCAACACCCACAAATTTAATCAATAGTCACATAGCACTCAATATACCTGGACCAGTGTTCCAAGCCCCTCCCAGATCTAACCAGCACCCAGTAGATACTTACAAGAACCCAAATTAAAAACATCCTTTCAAATCTCAGCTTAATTTACTGCTTAACTCCCCTGCAGGAGTTCTTTCTTGGGAGCTCCTAAACGTCCATGCAAACATATTTCTGATAGAGCTAGCTTACCCATTGGCTAGATGTGCCTGGATCCCAGTGTGAACACACTGGGCTCAAACCAGGTTCCTACAGGATGTGCTCAATGCAGTGTAGAGTGATGGAGTCTATGCTTTGTAGAGTGATGGAGTCCATGCTTTGTTCTAGCTTCCTTATTAATGTCACCCATATGATTTCAAAATTACCTAGCCTGGCAGGCCTTACTAATCCCATTTTTCTGATAAGGAAAATGAGGTTCCTGTGAGGGCAGTATCTTGCTCAGAGCCACACAGACTCAAAGCCTCTTGAGGTCAGAAACTAAGTCTTATTTTTCCCCAGACCCTGTGCATTGTTCAGTATCTACACAATCTGTGCTCAGCAAATGTCTTTGAATAAAGGAGTAAATAATCATGAAGATAGCCACAATCCACATCACCAGTGGTGGGGATGCAAATAGGGACACATGCTTTAAATGAAAGCACTCATTGCCGGAAGCTCCACCTCCAGATCCTTGGGACATCTGGGGTCTCTGAGACCTATCTCTTCCCAGCTCTCCCAGACCACTGACCCCAGTTTACTTCCTATTCCTGTCAGTACAGTAGACAAGATGGTCTACCCTCAAGGTTAGGATAATCACTGCAACACAACCAGAAACTCCATCATATGTGTTTGTGGGTATGTTTGTGTGTGTGTGCACACATGAGAACATTTTACAAGATATACATCAAGACAACATTAAGCATAGTGGTTTTTTTTTCTTGCTTGGGGGGCAGGAGAGGGTACAGAGTCTCGCTCTATCACCCAGGCTGAAGTGAGTGCAATGCACGATCTCAACTCTCTGCAACCTCTGCCTCCAGGGTTCAAGCGATCCTCCCACCTCAGCCTCCCAAGTAGCTGGAATTACAGGCACCCACGATCATGCCTGACTAATCGTAGTGATTTCTGAGTGAATGGGATAATGCCCAATTTTATTTTCTCCCTTTCTACCTTTTCACTTATTTCTTCAATTTAAATTTTTATTGAGGCATGACATGCATATAGAAACCACATATCCCTTAAGTACAGAGCTTGAGTAATTTTAACAAACTGAACCTATTTGTAAACCCAAATCAAGACCCTACACGTGACCAGCTCCCAAGAGGTACATTTGGGGCTCCCTTTCAGTCCCTAATGCCCACCCAGAGAGTCACCAACACCCTGATTTTTATCACCAGAGATGATTTTTTTTTCTCTCTCTCTCTCTCTCTCTGTGTACTTTGTATAAAGAGAATCTCTCTCTTTTATGTCCAGCTTCTTTCAATCACAGAACTCTAATGAGATTTGTCCCTATTATGTGTGAGCAGTAAATCATTTGTTCTTATTGCTATTTACTGCTTTTTTAGGCATGAAAACTGTAACAGAAACATTTTTAACAGGAAAAAGAAACATGAGAAGTCAATGCTTTCAGCCACTGGTCCCCAGACACCAGCAATCCAGCAATCTCAGTGGAAAGAACAAACATTCTGGAATCACAGGTTCAAATCCAGACCTGGCTGACCGCTCAGCTTTCCAGAGAGTGTTATTTTACACTGTGAGCCTCTTTTTCTGTTGGAAATAAATGCTTGGTGCTGCAAAGAAAAATTAGCACTGAGACAAAGGATTTTTTAGCAGCACAGTTTTTACTTCCTGGACTGCAGGAAGGGTACCCTCGCTAGCCATCGTGCCACAAGAGTAAAATGAACAAAGGAAAACACACAAATGTATCCCTTTTGCATTTGGGGTTGTCCTTACTGCTGTGTCTGATCTCCGTTGGCTAGAGCTAGACTTCACAATCTAAACTAAAACTCGACTGCCTAACAACTTGAAACTTTTCTAAAAGGTTAAAGAAAAAAAAAAAAAAAGCAATTGAGAGCTAGGACATGCTTGTAAGCACGTCCAGCACATATATCTTGGTTAAAGTACAAGGACACAGAATGTACTATGTGCCTGTAAGGCATGGCATGTCTAACAGCTACATAGGATAGGGCTTTACAAAGAGCTACTAGCACACTTAACTCTTTAACAAGAAAGGAAACTTTAAAAAGGAAATTTCCCACTTCCCACATTTGCTTACTCTGAAAAATGGTGATCTTCATAGTTCCCTGTGCAGGCACCGGTGGCTTCCACCCAGATGTCCTTGTGTTCTGTTTATTCCTGCTCAATGTTGATCTGCGGGCCTTCAGTACTTTTGCATCCACCTGCCCTTGGGTTACTAAAGCCTTTTACATGCACAGATGGACCACAGGTGCCTGGGAGTTTATTTATTCTGAGCCTCAAGGCCCACAGCCAGTGACCAGTGGGTGCAGGGGTATGGAACGCCAGCTTCCTGGCATCCAGGGGAGGTGCACTGTACCCTCCAGGGTTCCCTGCAGGAGCAAACTCAAGCTCCCCTTCAAAGGTCACGGCCTGAAATCACACTATTTTGGGCTTCTTTCCTTCTCCACCTCTCTCTGCTTCTCCTCTGCCAGTTTCCCCTGGGAGTTCTTACTTGATAAGTCACATACCCAGGATATTTTTTTTTTTAAGACAGGCTGGAGAGCAGTGGTGAGATCTCGACTCACTGCAACCTCCACCTCCCAGGTTCAAGCAATTCTCTTGCCTCAGCCTCCCAAGTAGCTAGGATTACAGACACGAGCCACCAGGCCCAGCTAATTTTTGTAATTTTAGTAAAGATGAGTTTTTACCATGTTTGCCAGGCTGGTCTCAAACTCCTGACTGCAGGTGATTCTCCCGCCTCAGCATCCCAAAGTGCTGGGATTACAGGCATAAGCCACCACGTCTGGCCACAGGAATCTTTATACAGGGTCCACTTCTAGGGAACCTGGCCCCACGTGCCCTAAAGGTTGTTGTGAAGTAAACAGGGACAGCTGTGTATAATCACGTGGCACCAATAGGTGCTTACACCTGTTAAATCTGTGCCTCATATCAACAGCAGGTGGCTTTACTCTGTGGTCACAAGCCTCAAATCATAAAATTCTCTAGAGTTAGAAGGAACCATAAACGTCCTGGACTCCTGGAGTCCTGAATTACTTAAATCATTCTTATCTCTCCCTGAAGAGTATTACAGTGGCTTCTAAATGAAATAACCAGGGACAGACTTCTCCCCCCAAAACTCCAGCTTTATTGTACTACAATCAGCATAGCCATCGCGAGTAGAGATGAAACTGTGAAGAGCGGATATTAAAGACACCGGCTGCTCTGAACGTCCCCAGATCAGCAGCTAGATTACTGGCCTGGGCATCACCTGCACCGTCTCCAGCCTACCCTGGCTGGCTGGAGGAGGCTCTGTCCTCAGTAGCCTCCAGATAGCGCCCCATGTAAAGGAGCTAGCACCCACTTATCCTGGGAAAGAAGGCTTCCTGCACCATAAACTAAAAGTGCAGAAAGATGTTAAAAATAGGAAGGAAAAACATAGCAAACACGGAATTATCTCTTTTCTTTAAAAAAAAAAAAAAAAGGAAGAAAATTCATTGTATCTGAATAATCAGTGGCATTGATCTGTATTCTAAGAGCAGGCTTTAGACTTGTTTCCCTCAACAGGAAGCAACCATGGGGGCCAGATACTGACAGGAAGCAGTTCTTTCATATTAATAGTTGTCATTTATGTGCCACGCACTCCTCTAGATGTTTAACAGTCTTTGAAGGAGCTATGTTCATCTTCGATTTGCAGATGATGAAACAGAGTTGCCAAGGAGGTTATTAGCTTAACTCCGAAGCCATGCAGCAGATGGTAACAGAGCTGAGACTCAAACCCCATTCTGTCTGCTCCTAAGGCTGTCCTGTTAAGCAGAGGTATGATCAGGAATTTGGATTCAAACGATGTTTTGGTTTCCTTTAGTTTTACTGCAAACGGAGTGGCTTAAAACAACATAAATGCTTCTCGTAGCTCCTGAGGCTAAAATCCCTCCTTTTATCTTTCTAGCTCTGGTGGTGGCCAGCAGTCCTGGGCTCATAGCGGCACCACTCCAGCCTCTGTCCTTATGGTCACACAGCGTTCTCCATGTCTGTCTTTGTATCATCCTCCCTCTTCTTATTAGGACACCAGCCCTAGTGGATTAAGGGACCACCCTATTCCATTGTGACCTCATCCTAACTAATTACGTCTGCACCACCCTATTTCTAAAGGAGGTCACATTCTTAGATACTGGGGGTAGGAATTTAGTATGTGTTTTGAGGAACATGATTCA
>PVKP010005980.1:0-58287 GCA_004027715.1 Plecturocebus donacophilus | reverse complement strand
AGACAGGATTTCACCATGTTGGCCAGGCTGGTCTCAAACTCCTGACCTCAGGTGATCCACCCACCTTGGCCTACCAAAGTGCTGGGATTACAGGCATGAGCTACCACACCTGACCCAGAAACTCAATTTCTAAACAAGAAGATTCAGAGAAAACAGAGGAGGGGTTGTTCTCCTCCCTCACAGAGAAACCCCTGGTCAGGCGCTCAACACCTTTGATCTTAAGTCTCCATCTCTGTCTTTGTTCACCGGCTGCTAAGGAAATGGTCCCAGAAGAAGAGGGTAGCTCAGCACTGCAACAGGCATAAGGAAGAGCATGGGGGAGGGAGTTCAAGCTTCGAAATGTGATGTCCTGTCAATTGCAGTATTCTGGAGCAAAACTCTATGACCCATTCTGGTTAAGACTCTACTCATAAAATACTTCTTCCAGATAGGGTCATCGACTGGAATCATGGAAACCAACTCTGGATGACTTTAACTGAAATGAAATCTATTTAATAGATAGGATCTAGCTCAGTCAATAGCCAAGAAGACTGGGGGATCAGCTCAAACAGTGGCCAGGAGCAAGGGAGTCTAAGAGATGACCAGAATCAGAATAAGCCAGTCTGATGCAGACATTAGTGCCACTGAGGCTTGTCCCAGTGCCACGGGCCCACAGCCCTGCTGCTGGTAGGCCTTTGACATTACTGCTGCTACCACCACACTGCCAGCAAAAATTCTCTACAGCCCCTGACTTTTCAGGCCACTGGCTCCAGATTCATAGTCATTGGTTGAGCTTGAGCATAGCACACCCATCTAAGGACTCGCTGCAAGGGAGACTGGCAAAGTGTGAGTCTATCTTCTTGAACCATAATAGAGAAAGACAGCCACTGCCTCCTCCTACCATGGGTCATACACCGAGCAGTTACACAGATATAGGAAAGAGGTTCAACTGTTGGGCAAACAATGCAAAGTTGGTTTTCAGGGAAGATTCCATCTTCGTATCCAGGGACAAAGGTAGATGACAGGTGTCGGGGCCAAATCTGCTAAAAAGGGAGTTCACAGCTCACAGACTGGAGAGATTGGTGTCAGAAGTCTCTCAGGGGCCACAGAAACAAAACATAGATTAGGGATTGCCATGGGCTGCAGATGGGGGAATGGGGAGTGGCTGCTTTTTAAGGAGATAAAAATGTTCTGTAATTAGATTGTGGTGATGGTTGTGGTGATGGTGATTGTGGTGATGGACACTGTAAATATACAAAAACCACTGAATTGTACACATTAAAGGGTTGAATTTTACGTTACATGATTTTATCGCAAAAAAGAGGTTTCAGAGGGGTAGCCAGACCCTCAAGTTCAAGTTCACAGAGAAAGAGGATTCCGTCATCAAAAACTAATGCAATGGGCACTGGAGTTCCGTTAAGTTTCCCACAAGAATGATTCAATTTGATGGACCTGTGTTGGTCTAGGGGAATGGAATCAGTGGGCCGTATTTGTCAGTAGCCCCAAATTTCCCACTTTCTTATTGGAAAAGACTCCATGTCTTTACTCGCTGAGTCACAATGAAGACACAGGTTCTTCTTTATTTCTGCTCAGAATCACTGGAAGACAATGCCCAGTGGTGATGGGTTTTCCACCTGAGATAGAAGCTTTGTTGTTTTAAGTGAACTTGTCTTGGGGCAGTAGGGGACACATAATACAGAACCAGAATATGAATGATACTCGGGGCCATGGAGCCTGTGGCGCCCATGCCAGCGACTGCCCACTGAATCCTCTCCCAATTCTGCGACGTGGGTTTGTTGGAGTTGGGGGTGATGGAGTCACTATTGGAGTAAACGATGTTTGACAAACAATGCAAAGTTGGTTTTTAGGGGGAAAAAGTAGTGAGGTAAAATGGAGTGAGCTATTGAGTGAGCTAGAAGGGACTCCATAGTTAGCTCCCTTTTCACAGATAAGAAACTGAGCCACAGAGAAATTGTGTGACTGACATCTGGGCCATCTGCCTTCGGAATTCTCAAACAATCTACATGGCCACATCTGCCACGGGCATATATATTCAAGGATGTAGCATGCCATGGGAGTAAGTAAGGTGGTAAGAGTGCAAGGAGAAGAGCAGAGATAAGAGGGGGTCCCTGTAGGAAAGACCACATAACTCTGAAGGAGAGAAGTGTTCAATTTCCCTTTTTTAATTTTGGGGGCATGCCTGCCCAAACCTTTAGCCAAGTCTGCTGTGGAAACAAAGGTCTTGTGTAAGCAGAGTTTCTTGTTTTTTGTTTTTGGCAGGAGGTGGTTGATTGGTTAATAAAAGAAGATAAGTTTCACATTTGGATCCAGGCTGGCAGAAATCAAGGAACAGAGATGAGATTTAGAGACGGGAACTTCCTAACAGAAGCCATAAGTCAGATCTAAATGTGAACCTGAGGTGGTAAAACCGCCTTGGAATTCACAGGAATTGCAGCTACTCATAACTAGATCTTAGGGGCGGGGAAGACCCCATCATTATGTGGATTCTACATTTCTTACCTCCTATATTATGCTTTGAGACTTTTCAGGATCCAAATTGGATTCATCTTCAAAGTTCCACTAGCACACTGTAGGGACTCCATAACAGTTTGCTGAATTAATACACATAAGGAGAGGTTTCTGATGCATACATCATTATGTAAGTCAGAAATTGTATTTACCTACAAGTAAAAGACTAGGTTTCAGTGTTTAAATAGATGAGAAATCGAAAGGTGGGCATAGAGTCTGCTGTATGTCACGATGTCACCAACGTGCTTCTGTCATTCTGTTCTTCATCTCTTTCAAACGTCCCCATGGTCCCAAAGTGCCTGCTGTATCTCGAAAGCACACCCCACCATTCCCAATCTCCCCCCTCAACCACACCCCCACCTCTCCCACCCTTCTCACCTCCTCCAGTCCTCATGGCTCCAGACACACCAGTTCCTTCTGAGAGCCTGGTCCTTGTCTTCCCCATGTTCTTCCTGCCCCATGTTCATGTCTAGAGGAAGAAAAAGACCAGTGGTCTTCTCTGAGCCAGACTTTACTTGAGATGGAAAGCCTTTCCAGGAACCTCTGGCTACATTTCACCAGCCAGAACAGGCTCCAGGTGGAGGGAGGTAAGGTAGAAGGGAGTTGATACAGAGGTGATAAGAAAGACAGGGTCTTGACATTCCTTACAACCCGGCCGGGGATCTATCTGAAATGTAAGCATTGTTGATAACATTGCAAGAGTGACAATGGCTATGAAGGAGAATGACAGGCACCTGCAAATGAGGAAACTGAGGCTCCGAGAGATGAACCTGCCTTAAATTACACAGCTGGGATTCTAGGGGACTTAGAAGCCCCTTGTCTTTATACCTGCGGCTGGGAGGGCGCACAGCAGCAGCCCTTCCTCTCCTCCCCTTCTCCAGGTTCCTTCCAGTGAGGTCTGTGTCTGTTCTTTCTCAGAGGCCAGGCCAAGCCCAACCTCACAGGTAAAGCCCTTTGTCTGGCAGCAAAGTCTTACATCAAACAAATTAAAGGCCTCTCAGCTCTGCAACTCTGCTCCTGCCTTCCAGCCAGGGATGGAGGGATGATGCTGGGGCCACAGGGACCCTGAGTCATTGCCGGGGGCGGGAGCAGCTCTGGATAGGGCAGCGGTAGATTTTGGGCAGCCCCTGCAATACTGGGGATTCACACCACCTTCCCCTCACCCTGGACACCCTGCCGTGGTGGCTCAGGTCACAGACTGGACCACGCCCCTCTTCTAGCCTTCCCCCGACTTCACAATGCCGTATTATCAGAAACCATGAGGTGTACAGCAGAGTGAGGTGGGGAATCACTATGACTCATTTCAAAGGACCCAGAGTCAGCATGAGAGGGGGTGGAGGGCAAACCCAATAGCAGCTCAGAGGAGCCACAACCAGCCGTGAAAATAGGTTTCATATCACAGCCTGGTACATCCATCTGCAGATAAGCATACAGCATAGAAACACACACACACGCAGCAGCCCTTCCCTTCCCTACGTGCAACAAACTGTGGTTCTATTATTCTATTTTCTTCCTTCCTTCCTTTCTTTCTTCCTTCCTTCCATTCTCTCTCTCCCTTTCACTTTGACAAATGCTGGTCGGTTGAGACCACAAAAATAACGTCATGATACCTTGAGGGGAAACCTGCTGTTAAATTATGGTGACTTAGCATATTGGCTTTGCAACACAACTGAACTGGGTTTGAACTTGCCGGTGTGTGAACAAAGCCAAATGACTCAGCCTCTGGCATTGCGCGACTTTTCTGAACCACTAACACCGTGATTCCAGTTCCTGACCTTTCTTCTGGTCCACACCACGACCTCCAGCCTGACCTCTGTAAAATGCACCCTGGACCCGGTGGCTGCACTTTCCCGCTGCATGCACTTTCCACCTGCAGCCTGGCAGTCCTTGTCCACACCTTTCATGCATTCCCTTTAATCTCAATAAAAAGACAAAGTTCCCACCTTGGCTGGAATCCTGCCCACCTTTCCCACGCTCCCCACTTGGCCTCACCCCCACCTTCCCCACTCAACCCCACCCCTACCACTCCCACCCTCCACACTCAAGCCACCCGCACCACTCCACCTTCCCTACTCAATCCCACACCACCACTCCCACCCTTCCCCCAAAATGGGGAAGAATGAAGGGGAGAAAGGAGATCTGAAATGCAATAACGTATGTAAGGAATTTAGCACTCTTCTTGGCATACAGTGAGCACTCTCAAGGGAGGGGCCCTCTCTCTTCCCAGGTGCAGATGTTGAAACGAATTGCTGAGAGAAGAGAAGTGTCCAGGCATTTGGGGGGCGAGGTCAGAGTGGTGTCTACTTTTGCTGGCTTCTCCCCTTTGACCTCTTTGACCCATGACCTTCTGCTCCTCCTGAAGTCATGGATGCTCTCACCCTGTCCCTGGGCCACATCCTGCCTCTGGGCTGGAGACCCCTACACTCACATCACTAGCCCACCTTCTGCCCTTGACTCCAGGCTCATTCATCCAGCTGCCTGCTGGACATTTCCCCTCAACTGTCCAGGGGGCAACTCAAAATAATCATCACACAAAACCCCGGGATCAGCCTCTCCTCTCCACTGAAGCCTGCCCTCTCTCCCCATCCCAGTAAAGGGCACCCTCTTGATTCTGGGCTTTCCCTCACAACCCCACATCCTCCATCAGCAAGTCTTTATGATTCTGCCTCAAAACAAATCCCTAATGCACTTACCACCCTCCAGTCCCACTGGCACCATCCAAGCCTATCCCTATCTCCCGGGATAGGCAGAATAATAGGCCCCAAAGGTGCCCACTACCCCAAATCCCCATAACCTGTGACTGGGTGACCTCACCTGGAAAAAGGGACTTTTGAGACATAATCAAGCTAAGGATCCTGAGATGGGGAGAGTATCCTGGTTGTCTAGATGAGCCTGGGGTTAGTCCATTCCTGCACTGCTATAAAGAAACACCTGAGACTGGGTCATTTATAAGAAAAGAGGTGTAACTGGCTCATGGTTCTGCAGGAAGCATAGCAGCATCTCCTTCGGGGAGGCGTCTGCAAGCTTCTATCCATGGTGGAAGGCAAATCACTGAAATGGTGAAAGCAGAACAAGGGAGCCAGGGAGAGATGCTCCCCATTTTTAATGACCAGATCCCATGAGAATTCACTTACTATCGAGAAGACAGTAACAAGAGGGATGGTCCTGTCCTCATTCATGAGAAATCCACCCCCATGATCCAGTCACCTCCTGCCAGGCCCCACCTCCAACACTGGGAACCACATGTCAATATGAGATTTGGGCAGGGACACAGATCCAAACTCTACCAAGCCCAGTGTAATCAGAGGAGTCCTCAAGAGAGGGAGGCAGAAGGGTCAGAGTAAGTGGTGACGTGATGAAGGAGAGAGACAAGAGGAGGGAGATTTGAAAACAATATATTCCTGTTTTTCAAGATGGGCGAGCACCCACAGCCTGCAGGTGGCCTCTAGAAGCTGGGGAAGGCAAGGAATGGATTCTCCCCTGGAGCTTCTAGAAGGAACACAGCCCTGCCGGCACCTGGATTTTAACCCAGTGAGACCCATGTCAGCTTTCTGACCTACAAAACCATGGGATAATAACTGTATGCTTTTTTAAGCCACACGAGATTTGTGGTAAGCTTGTTACCGCAGCAATGGGAACTTCACCCACCGCCTCACTGTCTCAGCCTCTTAACTGGTCTCCCTAGGGTATCTCTTGGTTCATTACTCCATTTCTGCACAGTAGACAATGTGGGCTTTGTAAAAGCTTATGTCGGATCACATCGCTTTGATACAGAAAACCTTCCGTGGCTTCCATTGTCCTTAGAACAAAATTCCACCTCTTCATCATGGCTGAAAAAGTCGAGTTCCTGGTCTCTCTGAGTACCCCTCTTGCCCCCACTTCTCTAGGCTCTAGACACCCTGGATGCCTTTCTGTTCCTTGAGCAATTCAACCATGCTGCCACCTCCAGCCATTTTCTTGGGTGTTTCTCTTTCAGGAATTTTCTTGTCATTTGTCCTTAAGGGCTTGGTTTGAGGTCTTCTCTGATGACATCTGCATGTTTACAAAGTCCCTCTCTTCTTGGCAAATCTCTGTCACATTCTGCTGCTTTACTTCATCTCCACCAGTTATCAGCAACAGAAATTATCTTATTCATTTATTCATTTCTTTGCCTACCATTGTGTGGTTGATGGAGGGAGTAGGGCAACTGTTTCTCACTACCCCATCACTCAAATGATGGCTGGGCTGTGGCATATTTATCAGTACTCAACATTTATCAGTTTGGATGAAGGAAGGCATGCTTGCATGAATGAATGTGCAGGCTGTATAGTGACTGGCACAGAGTCAGTGTTGAATAAAGATGACTTATTTGATATCCTTATCATGAAGATGACCAATAAGAAAGCACCTTGTTCACCATGAAGTGCTACGCACATGTATAGCTTCCTCATTAACTGCATTGGCTCCCCTGCTGGGGGAGAGCCAGGTAGGACTCCCTTAGGTCTTAGCACTCCAAGAATCAAGTTGAAAGCCACAGAGGCCTGGCATGGGGTGCAGGAAGTCTGAGCTGGCGGAGACCCAGTCTGGTGGCCAGACATGAAGAAATTTCCTTGGAGGAGGCGCTTGTGTTATTACAAGCGTGAACTTAGAGAAGCAACAAATGCCCATTTCTCAGTACACACACACACACACACACACACACACACACACACACACACCCCTAAGACCCACCAGGGCCTTGCCAGACAGATCCAGAGGATGAGGAACCTCTGGGGGATGAATTTGCAGACGCCTCCCCAGGCACTGTCTGGAGCGACCCTCCCATCATTAACACTCTGTGCAGCTGAGCACATGCTTTTTATTGGGATGAGTATACATAAACAACAACAGGAGACTTGAAAAAAAATGATCCCCAGAGGAAACCCGATCCTCAGGCAATTAGAGCACTTCTGTTCAGATAATTGCCAGCTGAAATGGTGAGCTGGGTGTCAATCCTCCAAAGGCAACAACACTGGCCACCACAGGCTGACGACAGCCCCCCAGCCATGTGGGCCTCCCTGCCTTTGTCTGCTGCGCAGTGAAGGGACACCCAGAGCGTGAACAGTGCGTGCACCATGTTCAGTGAATTTAGCAATACGTGTGGCCAAGGAAAGAGTTCTCACAGGGGTGGGCGAGTTTAGCCCCCAGGGTAAGTTTGGCAACGTCTGGAAACATTTTTGGTTGATCCAGCCGGCATTTAGTGAGTGGAGGCCAAAGATGTTGCTAAAGGCCCTTCAATGCCCAGGATAAGCTCCCACAATAGAGAATTGTACAGCCCAAAGTATCTGCAGTGCTGCAGCTGAGAAGCCCTGGTTTAAGGAGAGGAGTCCTAAACATCTAGGAAGGCAGAGGTTGCTAATGGACTCAGAACACCCACCATGGGCCAAACACTTTGTCAAACACAAGGCTCCATCACTGAATCATAACAGGATTGTGAGGTTTAATTACTACCTTCCTTTCACAGATAATGAATGAAACTAAAATGCAAAGTAGCTTCTAGAAGATTTTAAGCAACTCATTCAAGATCCCACTGCTAGTCCACATGGAGCCAGCCTTTGAAGCCGAACTGACCCCAAAGCCTGGCTTTGGGCCCCAACCAGGACCATTGCTCACAGTCATAAAGCCCTTACTTTGTGCCAGTCACTCTCACATATACCATCTTCCAGACTCCATGGGAAAGGTGGAACGGTTGGGAAAACACAATATTTGGCTTCCTATCAAACTGAATTCAATGACCTGCTCTGCCATTTTTACTTGCCAAAAATATTGGGCATGTTAATGAAACTCTCTGGTTTCTTCATCTGTGAAATAGGCCAGTAATGTGACCTGCCAAAGAGTTGATGCAATATTGTATGTATATGCCTTCCAACAGTGCCTCCCATGCTGAAGACCTCAGTCAATAGTGGCTATGACTGTGATTGCTACCACTGAGTTTGAAATTCAGAGGTACACATATGCAGATTTTTATTAGGGAAATGGGGCCATGTAGGGCAAGGAAGACTGAGGGTGGTGGGCAAGAAAGGGAGAGGGATGGGAGTGGGTGGAGGGAGTCTATTCCTGTAGCTGCCAGAATGGTAGTTGCACCCAATGTCCCTTTGTACTCCCTCCTTTGGGGAAGGGGCTGTGGTTTGCTGGTAAAGGCCCATGATCCTCTGTCTCCCAGAAATAACCAAACCCATAAACATAACAGAGTGGGCTGCAGGGAGGGCAGGGGGACTCCACTGCAGCTCACAGGGCCCCTCTGGCTGTGAGCCTCTTGGAGGTAGGGCAGGGGCTGGGATCACCCCCATGCAACACACATACCGAGGCTTCTTTCCATATGAAGGGAGGAGAATTAACACATCTTTATCACCTGTTCTGTGAAGGTACTTTTAACACAGCTCATCTAATTTTTCCAGAAATCCCTGTGAAGTCATATGACACCCATCTCACAACTGGGAAAACTGAGGCCCGGGGAGGTTTGTGAAAGTGATTACAGTTGCACAGGTGGGAAATGGCAGCTCTGAGCCCTGATTCCATGCTGACGCCTTTATCCACTTCACCTCAGGCCCAGTGTGCCTGTGCAAGATGGAGCTAAGACCATGGCCCACTGGGGCTTCTCTCCGCGTCCTTTCTCTAGCCCACCAGTGACTGTTGGCCACATCACGTGAGCATACATCCCAAGTCCCAGACCAGACTCTTGGTCTGGAAAGATTGAGCATACTCAGCAGGCACAATGGGACTAAAATCAGGACCTCCTAGAACAGCACTGTCCCATAGAACTCTTGGACAATGCAGATGTTCTATATTCACACCATCCAATGTAGTGGCCACTAGATACAGATGTGAGCTAGCACAACTTCAAAACAGGGTGTTCAATTTCATTTAATTTTAATCAATTGAATTTATAGATTTAAAGTCACATGTGGCTAGTGGCTCTCACATTAGACAGTGCAGAGAAAATGCAGGACTCAGTCTGTGGGCTTTTTGCTAACCATGTCCTTCTCAACGATTCCTTCAGGTCAACCAGCTCTCCATTTCTCTGGGCTAAGGGCTGAGGAAGCCTCTTGGATGACCTGAGTTCACAGAGGATCCCCCTTTCTTGTTTCCAGTCAGTCACAGGTCATGCAGCCCACTCACAGACATATGTTGAGCCCCTATTGTGAGCCAAGCCCAAGCCAGGTATGGGCACCATCCCTACCCTGAAGGAGGTCCTGAGCTAATAGGGCAAGTTAAAGAATAGCAATAATCAAATAATGATACCAATGATAATGATGACAGTGTTGGTGGTGGTGGTAGTGATGATGAAGATGGTGATCATGGCAATAATGACAGCAGTGATGGTGGTGGTGATGATAATGATAAAGATGATGGTGGTAATGATGAAGATGGTGATGATGGAGATGATGGTGATGGTGATGGCTATGGTGGTGATGATGAGGGTGATGAAGATGGTGATGTCTATGGTGACAGTGATGATGGTGATGATGATGGTGATGAAGATGGTGATGTCTATGGTGACAGTGATGATGGTGATGATGATGGTGATGAAGATGGTGATAACTATAGTGGTGATGATGATGGTGATGACTATAGTGATGTTGATGATAGTGATGATGGTGATGATAATGGTGTGATGATGGTGAAGACTATAATGGTGGTGACGATGTTGATGATGATAGTGTGATGAAGATGGTGATGACGATAGTGATGGTGATGATGGAGATGATGATGGTGATGACTATAGTGGTGATGATGAGGCTGATGACTATAGTGATGTTGATGATGGTGATGATGTTGATGATAATGGTGTGATGATGGTGAAGACTATAATGGTGGTGATGACATTGATGATGATAGTGTGATGAAGATGGTGATGACGATAGTGATGGTGATGATGGTGATGATGGAGATGATGATGGTGATGACTATAGTGGTGATGATGAGGGTGATGAAGATGGTGATGATTTGATGATCGTGATGAATAAAATGATGGTGATGACTATAGTAGTGGTGATAACAGTGATGAAGATGGTGATGACTATAGTCATGGTGAAGATGATGATAATAGTAGTGATGATGATGGTGATAATGGCAATGGTGATGGTGATGACGATGGTGATGGTGATTATGACAGACGATGATGAAGCTAATGATGAGCAATGATAGTGTTGACAATAAAGGCACTATCAATGAGATAAGGACATGGACTTGGAGTCACTCCCTCTGGATTCAAATCCACATTCCACCACTACTAGCTATGAGGTCATTGGCAAGTCACTTAGCCTCCTTGACCCTCAGATTTCTCTTCTGAAAAATAAGATTAATAAAAATGTGTCTGCCCAAGATGGCGAAGATCACTAAATAAAACTATCTTATGCACAGCATAGCCTGACACATGAAGGAATGAATACATGTTAGCTTTATTATTATTATTCACTACTATTTACTCAGGGCATACTGTTTCTCAAGTTAATGTCTTACTTAATGTCAATTAGTCTTCACATTGACTCTACCTCATTTCCATTTGACAGACAAGAAAACTGAGGCTTGGATAAGTTTAGAGAATTTGCCCAGGTTCTCAGGAAGAAGTGGCAGTGCTGTGATTTGAATGCCAGTCTACAGGACTTCAAAACTTTTCAAGTTGCTTAGTTGGCCAGTGCGCCGCAAGTTAGACACAATAAGCACTCTCAACATGGCATGGTGGAAAGAGAGAAAATGTTGATGCCTGCATGCCCTAGCTGTGTGGCTGGGACAACTCCACTTCTCATGGCTTCGGTGCCTCACCCATAAAATACAACCATTTCTTTCCTGGAATCCATGTAGGGATTCTATGGAAGCACATGGGTTCATCAATACAGCAGTCCATGGAAAAGTGTCACCTGGAGCTGGCACCCAGGCACAGTCAATATCAGCTCATGTTATCAGCAAGTATTGAATCATTTTTCACAGGCCCAGCACACAGCACCCCACAAGCACTCCCTTGATGAACTTATCTCTTCCTCTTTAATGACATACAGTGCTAATCTCCAAAACCCTTTACCTGAGTGGGGACAAAGGAGTGTGTTATTTCCCCACATGGTTTTGCACTGCCTGGCAAGGCCACAGTGAGGTATGAGCTCTTCAGCGTCATGGCACACTCCTGCTACAGACCCTCCCCAGGCTATCACCCTGGTGCATTAGTGTTCAGAGATTCCACAAGGAATCCTGAAATCAACAATGATCTGCTGGGGTCAGAGCTGCCAAGCAAGGGAGAGGGTATTTATAAACCTGGCGCCAGTGACTGAGCCCTTAGGAACCTGAGAGAGAGAGAGAGCAGCTTTCCTGCCCCGCAGGAAAACCAAAGAGGAAAAACACCAACAGGCTTCGACTTTGGGCTCCAGTCAAAAGCCACTGAGGGTGCATCCAAGTCCCTTCTAAATTTAGAACATTTGGCCAAACCAGTTCTCCAGCTCACCGAATGTATTTCCCCTTGGCTGGACTGGGACGTTCTTCTGAAAGCCAGGGACACAGATGGGAGGTCAGATCCAAACTAACTTTGCCTCCCTTTTGTTCCCATCACAGTGGGGGCCAGGACACTCCAGGCCTTTCTCATGCCTGAGATAGGACCGTGGAGTAGAAAGCGATTTGAAGTCAGAGGAGGTTCAAATGTTGGCACTAGCTGCTGGTTCTAACCAGCCTAAGATCTTAGACTAGCGTCTTAAGCTTCCTATATCTCAGTTCCTTCATCTATAAAGTAAGCAGAACCTTGGAGAAGTGATATTACCCAGGTGGGTCTTCATTTCATCATCTCTTACAACAGGAGAGTAAGACTTACCAGGTATCTTCCAGTCCCCAACCCTCAGTTTCCCTATACTTCACAGGAGAGAAAGACTTACTAGGTATCTTCTAGTCCCCAAGCCTGTTTCCCTCTCTTACACAGGTAAAAATTATGCCCCAGAAAATTCCATGAGGATTAAGTTCAACAGCAAGGCAAGAGAGCCTAGCCCAGGGGCATATGGCAACACCCAAGCCATGTGGGTAGAACCTAGATGGAAACTAGAATCAAAAGTCTATATTCTGAGTCTTTCTCACCTTCTTTTTAAATAACTTCAACACACGTATTTAAACATTACCCATGTGATTCCAGGCCCTATTATTAGTCCAGAGATAAAAACAGGGGTTAGAGCAATTATAATCAAAAGGCATTTCTCTATCCCTGCCCCTGGTGCTGTGGTCTGAATTTTTGTACTCCACTAGAAGCCCTATGTTGAAACCTAACTGCCAAGGTGATGGTCTCAGGAGGTGGGGCCTTTAGGAGTCAATTAGGTTATGAGGGCAAATTCCTCATGAATGGAATCAGTGCCATTATAAAACAGGCCTGAGAGGGCTCCCTGCTCCTTCTACCATGTGAGGATGCAGTGAGAAGGTGCCATCTGAGAAAGTAGGCTCTCGCCAGACATCAGATCTGCTGGTGCCTTGATCTTGGACTTCCCAGCCTCTAGAACTGTGAGAAATGGATTTCAGTTGCTTATAGGCTACCCTGTTTATGGTATTTTGTTATAGCAGTCTAGACGAACAAAGATACCTCTAAATAACTGAGTGGCATCCAGCCCTTTTTTAAACTCCTCTGCTATTTTGTTAGTACCATCACCTTCATTAATAATAATAATAATAGCTAAAAGCAATTGAGGACTTACCATGTACAGACATTGGGTTAAGGGCATTACATAAACTATACAATTAAATCAATTATCAATGGTTAATATGTATGTCAGAATGAAGGTTCATTTGACACGACAATAAAAATATAAAACAGCAATGCCAATACCAAAGCTCTTCTTCTCTGACTTAATCTTCCCATCATCCCCATGATATGCTATCAGGGAGCATAGTACATGAGCTCAAGAACAAGCTCCTCTTGGGTATTCCCTGGAGCCTGCCACATATTCCTGCTCGCCAGCTCCAGAGCCATCTCTCTGCAGGAGCATTCACTGCTGTTCCCAAAGCCCTGTTGCCCTGCACTATGTCCTCTAGCTTGATGCCCTCCTGGGCTCCAACAACCACCCCAGCTGGGAAAGTACCTATCCCCACTCAGGTTATATCCTGTTTCCCTGGTTACAAAATACCACAGCTCTGTGCCTGCAGCACCTTACCAAATTTTGATATGAAGCAGCTTTTTGGTTCTATGCTCAGGTTTTTCCATAGCTGCCTTGCTCTAAGGGGAGTTCGGTGGGGACGTGCATTCCCCAGACATGGACCTTTGTTCTTGGAGCAAGTTTGTTGGCCTGGATTCAATGGTCCTTCAGAATGATTATTTCCCAGGAGCCCTGGGCAAAGAACCCCCATGACGCCAGCCCGTCATCCTCTAGACAGGCTCAGACATTTCTAACTCTCAGGATGAACACCATAGTTTATACTTCCCAGCTGGGACTCAAACTCATAAGATCAAGCTGCTGGCCAGCCATGCAGCGGCTCAAAGCTTGCTGTTGTCTCCTTAGTACTGTGCTGGTTTTGAAATGATTCATCCACAGCCTCTGGCTGCTTTGTGTGAGAAACTTTGTGTATTAATGAGGCAACTGGTTAGCATGAGGGGTGCATCTCTGCCCATGATCATTGTTCAATACATGCTCAATGATTTAGACTAACTTTCATTCATGCATTCATCAAATATATACCGAGCTTCTGCTCTGTTCACCCTATGATGGCTCTAGGATGGCAGTTGGAGACACTGTGATATGTAAAACATAGTCCTGTTCTCAAGGAATGCGCAATGCCTAGCTGAAAAGGTCAGATATTCATTTATCCAAAAGATGCACACAAAGATGTGCAAAATACAAAAAATCTCTTCCCTTGTGGAACTTACATTTGAGCATGTAATTATATATGGGTATCTCTGTTCATCCAGACTACTATAACAAAATGCCATAAACTGGGTCGCCTATTAACAACTGAAATCATTTCTCACAATTCTAAAGAATAAGTACATCCAACGAAGCACTTGGTGGAACTGCTATCAGAGAACTCTGGAAGAATACAACAGGGTGAAGGAGAGGAATCAATTATGTGTGGAAAACGGATCATCCAGTTCTGGAGATTGAGAGAAGGATTAGGGGAGGCTACTGGCAGTAGGGGAGGGGGTTGGTCCCTGAGTGAAGTCTTGATAGAAGAATAGGTATTAATCAGCCAGAATGAGCAAGAAAAAGGTTTTGAAGCCAAGGACATAATGTTAACAAAGGAGTGAGACTGCTGGCTGGTAGGGGAAACCAAGATTAGACTGTAGAAGTTGGAACATCAAGTACAGGGAGGAGAAGGAATGGCATCATGGGAAGAGATGAGGTCTATGAAGACCTCAGAATGAGAACCTCTTTTAGCCCATGGTTCCCTAGGAAACTGAGCTCAAGGGTAAAGCTTATCAAGGAGTGCAATCCCTGGGAAGTAGAAGTGAGGGAAAGGGGGAGTAGGTAGGGGAGGTACTTGGAACTAATAGAAGGAAGTCATTAGCCAACTGGCCATGACTTGGTGACAAGGTAATCTCCTTGGCTTTACGAGGTATCTTTGCAGAGAATATGAGAAAGATGGCATCTCTGCAACATCCATCTAAGGGAGGGAAGATGGGACTTTATACAAGTCTTCCATAAGGCATTTGTCAACATTTGCCCCATAGATGGTTTAACTCCCGTGCTTCTGATGTGTAAGCATTTGGCAGGTAGGAACACCAGGTGGATCATGCAGTACCTCACACCTGAAGACAGGGAAGCCCCTGGGCAGGAGAAAAGTGTGTCATGCAGGCTCAAGGCGGGAGGAGACCCTAACCGTAACTGTGATTTGGAGCAGCAGTAGAGGCAGCAACCACCTGGTTATGAAACTAGGGAACAGTACAAGATGCGGCTGGGGCTGCCCCAGCTAGAAAGCAAGGCAGGTGCTCAGACACAGGATGGTGTTTAAACCGAATCTGGTACAAAGCCTCTGAAGGATTTTAATCCATGGAGTAATGTATTTGAATTTGCATTTTAAAAAGACCACTCCTGGATTTCTCAAAGAACTAAAAGTAGATCTGCTATTTGATCCAGCAATCCCACTACTAGGTATCTACTCAAAGGAAAAGAAAATATTATATAAAAAAGATACCTGCACTCGTATGTTTATTGCAGCACTATGCAAATAGCAAGGATAGGGAATCAATTTAAATGTCCATCAACCAATGAGTGGATATAGAAAATATGGCATGGGTGTATATATATATATATATATGTATCACACAAACGTGGTGTACACACACACATACACACACACACACACACACACACACACTATGGAAAACGACTCAGTCATAAAAAAAAAGAGTGAAATAATGTCTTTTGCAGCAACTTGGATGGGACTGGAGGCCATTATCCTAAGTGAAGTAACTCAGGAATGAAAAACCAAATACTGCATGTTCTCAGTTATAAGTGGGAGCTAAGCTAGGGGTACACAAAAGCATGGGATGTGTACCCAAGTACTCATCACACTACTCAGGAGATGAGTACACTAATAGCCCAGACTTTACTACTGTATAATTTATCCATGTAACCACAATCCAGTTGTACCCCTAAAGCTACTGAAATTTAAAAAAATTTAGTAACAAAAAATTTTAAAGTAAATAGAAAGACCACTCCAGCTGCAACGAATGGGTTTTGAGTTTTCCAAAGAGTGATCCATGCACCAACAGAGATATTTCACTGTATTTTATGTCTTTACGTTGTGTACAGGATGATTTTAATAGCTAAGTTTTTAGAAAATCTATGTGTATATGTTTTCTAAGTATTTATATAGACAGTGCAATGTTAGATTTTTATATAGTAAATGAATTCAATGTAAACAAACATATGTGCGAGGCTGAATACTATAGATGGGAGACAGACATGGGAAAAATCAAAAAGGTAAAGTTTAGGAAATGCTGGATTAGATCGGAGGGTAGGTGACCAGCTAGGAGAGAGAACCAGGAGATAAAATGAAAGAGCCCACCATGGTAGGGGTGAGAGGAAGAGACAGGTAAGAACAATGGTGGGAGGCAGGTTTCAAAGGACTTGGTCATTAACTGGACGTAGAAGCCTGAGAGAAAGATAAAAATTCAATGATGCTTTAGCAATAGGGAGGTAAAGGATTCATGGCAGGTCAGACACGGAACTTCACCCCTTCAACTCTGTGTCGCAGCCCCATGGGTTCATTGCACAGAGGATGAGATGCTGATTTGTCAGCCAAGAGCTCCAAGGCCAGGTGTGCATGCCTTGCGTGTGTTTCAAATGAAGTGTGGGCCTCAGTGTGGACCTTTGGAAATGGCGAGGACTGTGTGGCCCGGAGAACAGCCAACACAGCAGTGGCACAGTGGCAACCAGCTGAGGGACCATTCCTGTGGGAGACAACCCCGGCCACTTGGCTCCCAGCCTGGTCAGTCAGCACCCAGGCTGTTGCTTGTCACCCACCAAGAAATGCACGTTTGGAAATTTGATGACATCTGGAGTTTCAGTCTTAATCAGGCTGGTTTTGGCATTTCCTTTCCTGGCATGGAGCTGTTTCTGGGTATTTTTCAAAATTGTCTATAGGGAATGCCATAAAAAAAACCCCTAAACTGAATCTTGCTAGAGCCACACATTGCAACTCCATGACTTTTGCACATTTATCTCATTATTTCCTGAGTAGCCACACCAAGAAAAACTGGACCAGAGACTAAACGGATGGAGCCAAGCTGTACCTGGACAGAAAACTTTCCCCACCTGCTGCCTCGTGCCCATCTCTGCTGTGTACCCTGTGTAAACCAAAAATAAATTCTAAGCCCCTCAACTATCTGAATGGACCCCTCCTTTTGGCCAAGGGCATTCTAAAGTCAGCCTGAAAAACCAGTGCAGACCATGATGGGAAGGAGGAGTCGGACATGCTCCTCTCTTTGGAATTCAGGCCCAGCTAACCAGCATTCACATCAACGCAGACATTAAGACTGATGTAAAAGACTCTTTAAGTCTGATAAGAAACATGTACATCTATCCTCTCTGAAGCCTTCTACCTGGAGGCTTCGGCTGCATGATAAAAGCTTGGTCTCCACAATCCCTTATTTAACTCAGACATTCCTATCTATTCTAAGTCTTTAGACAGTAACTTAACTCTTTCCAACAACTGCTAATCAGAAAACCTTTGATCTACCTATGACCTGGAACTACTCCACCCCCACCCCACCCTCTCACACCTCACTTTCACTTCCAGTTGTTCCACCATTCGGGACCAAACCATTGTGCATTTTGCATGTATTAATTAATGTCTTACGTCTTCCTAAAACGTATAAAACCAAGTTTTAGCCTGACTACCTTGGGCACATGTTCTCAGGATCTCCTGAGGGCTGTGTCACAGGCCATTGGTCACTCATATTTGGCTCAGAATAAATCTCTTCAAATATTTTACAGAGCTTGACTCTTTTCATCAATACAAGTGTGGCAGTAGCAAATCACTTATCTGGGGTTCTCCTATTTCTTTTTTTTTTTTTTGAGACAGAGTCTCACTCTGTCACCCAGGCTGGAGTGCAGTGGCAAGATCTAGGCTCACTCTAACCCCTACCTCCTGGATTCAAGTGATTCTCCTGCATCATCCTCCTGAGCAGCTGGTATTACAGGTGCATGGCACCACGCCTGGTTAATTTTGTATTTTTAGTAGAGATGGGGTTTCACCATGTTGGTCAGGCTGGTCTCAAACTCCCAACCTCATGATCCACCCACCTCGGCCTCCCAAAGTGCTGGGATTACAAACGTGAGCCACCACGCCCAGCCTGAGTTCTCCTATTTCATCTAAAAATTGGGTGAAATATGATCAGATGAGTACTTTGCCATTGCTCAATGTCTGATATTCATGATGACAATTTTGAGATGACTTATATTTTGTCTTTTGTTTGCACTCCTCCAGCTCACAGATTCCCTTACTCCTTGCAAATGAATCTTGGACCAGGAATAGCCAGATCTATGAGTTTCTTTTGAGTCAAAAGCCTAGTCTACACACCATTACTACCTAACTGCCAGTCCACCAGTCTAGGATTATAGCACTAACCACTGCAACCCAAAAAGTGGTGTGTCCAATGCCATCCTCTTGGGTGACGCATGGTGTGGAGCAGCAATTTTCAAAGGGTTTTCTGGGCACCTCTGGGGGTCCCTAAGATGTCAGTATTTAGGGGATTTGGGTGAAGGGTATGTGAAATTATTTTTGCAACTTTTTAGAAATCTAAAATTATTTCAGAATTAAAAATTTTAAAACAAACAAAAATATAGGGTTCCTGCACCCCTGTTTCCCACTATGTCCTTGGGCAAGTCACTTCATCTCTTTGAGCCCCAGTTTCCTCTCCTATCAAATGGAGGCACTAAAAGAGACTGGGAGCCTGGGCAAAACAGTGAGACCTCGTCTCTACAAAAAAATTTTAAAAATTAGCCAAGCAAAATTGCACATACCTGTAGTCCCAGATATTCAGGAGGCTGAGATGGCAGGCTTGCTTGAGCCTGGGAAGTAGAAGTTGCAGTGATTTGAGATTGCAACACTGCACTCCAACCTGAGTAGCAGAACAAGACCCTGTCTCAAAAATAAATAAATAAGAAAATGTGGCACATATACACCATCAAATACTATGCAGCCATAAAAAAGGATGAGTTCATGTCCTTTGTAGGGACATGGATGAAGCTGAAAACCATTATTCTCAGCAAACTAACACAGAAACAGAAAACCAAACACCACATGTTCTAACTCATAATGAGAACACATGGACACAGGGAGGGGAACATCACATACTGGGGCCTGTCAGGGGGTTTTGGGGGGGTAGGGGAGGGTTGGCATTAGGAGAAATAATGTAGAGGATGGGTTGATGGGTGCAGGAAACCACCATGGCACATGTATACTTAAGTAACAAACCTGTACGTTCCGCACATTTATCCCAGAACTTAAAGTATAATAAAAATAATAATAAATAAAAAGAGATTGGGCATAAAAAATACCTTATAAATGAGGAACTAACCTGAAATAAGTGCACATTATTTAATAGTATGTCTGCATACTATTAAATACATTAAGTACATTTAGGGTGATATACGATCCTTAAAACAACAACAGCAAAATAACAGCAGAAATCTAGACAAGAAATCTGAAGCCAAGAGGCCATGGCATCACAATACATTGCACAGTAGTGGAGGTAGAATTCGCACCCGGGTCTATTTGATTCCATATGCCAAGCTGTCCCAGCTCCAGCAGACTGTCACCACAAGAATAACACGATGAATGACATAAGACACCAGGCAGAGGAGAAGAGAGACTCCAAGACTCCACAATCAAACAGGAAATGTGGCTAAGAGTAGATATAATCTTCAAGACATAACCGCAAGCTAAGAAAAAAACATTATCAACCACAGATCTATTCCACCAAAGATTGGCCCACAACGTCTGAATTTTCTCCTCTTTGCCAATAACTGCTCGTTACCATCCAAATGGTAGTGGGAGCAGCTCACGTGTCTCTTTTTGGAAGTGAAAGTGTAAATAAGGGTGGCTGCACAGGTGGCATGCCGGGACACAGTGCGTGCCCTGAGGATGGAGCCCATCAGGTCCTCTGTCACCTTGAGACAGTGCACGCACCTGCCATCTGTCCTGACAAAGCCCAAGGCTCACGCTCCATAACAGCAGGAAATTGCAAGAACCTGCCTTCTCTATCTGACCCGACGAGCGTGTCCCTGAGAACTCTATTTGTATGTGCTGCTCTGCACACAGTGGCTAAATCTACAAACCCTCCAACCATCCTACAGCTACAATGATTGTTAAGGCCCTTAATCCAGGAGGTTATTAAGTTACAGCCCACAAGTCACCATCTGGCTGGTGGGGATTTCCTGAGTGGGTGGGGTCTCCTGGCACTTCTTGAATTACACCAGCTTGGATGTCAGTCCCCAGTGAAAAAGTCTCAAGAGACTCTCTCTGCCTCCAAGTCCACTCCCAACCCTTCTGCCCCAGTCTTCAGCCAGGCTTTCATTGCTTTTAAGGGAAAAGAGAGAAGGTCAATGTCAGAGAATTAACACTTAGGGGACACTTACTACGAGCCAGCACCTCTTCCAGGCATTTTCTGCACTTGGCTCACATAAGCTTTATAATAACCTGTAGCAGGTGTTACTGTGCCCATTGTACAGATTCCTTAAAGTGACAGTAATCAAGACTGTGTCATTCATCAAAGCCAAATCAGAGATTTAAACACAAAGTCATGTTGCTTAAAACTACGCTCTTTCTACTAAAACCTAAGAATCTCTGACATTCTTGCCTTGGCTCTCTCTGGCCACTTCTCTCACAAAAATCTCCCAGATCCATTACCAACTAACAGTTGTGGTGGAGGAATGATCATGGGTCATGCACACATCAGCGCTTCCCACTCACCTGGTACCCAGGACAGCCCCCTTCCCATCCTTGGGCAAGACAGCAGCTGCCCTATACAAGTACCCAGGATACCCATCCTGCCCTCATCTTGAACCTCCCCATGGTGGCTTTTGAGACTACTGTCCATTCTGCTGCTGGGTTCTAGGTTCGGGCTCTTGGCCAGGCATTCCAGATCAGTGCCCTGGTCACATCGTCTGATCTTGTATGCCAACTTACGGACTTGGCTTCATGCCCAGCTTAGGCACACTCCTGGTGCCTCCCTGGTCCAATGCCACCACATTTGTTTCCAGGAAAGGATGTGAATGATGGAGAAGTAGAAACATCACTGGAAATCTAAACGCAAGAGCTTCTAATGGGGCTGCTTCATGGAATCCCTGGGGGAAGTACAGCAAGTCTCATACATACTCATTCAACCTTCTCACCAACCCTGAGAGAGGTAGTGGGAGCCCCACATACAGATGACACAGAAGATCAAAGAAGAGGAGGGGCATGCCATGGCCTCTCAATCAGGGAGTTTCTCTAAGGGGACAATGCTCCGCTTGGCTACCAGCAAAGACCTTGCTTGCAAATCCTTCTCTGGGAAACCACAGGGGCTTTACCACATCACGACCAGCTTCCTCCTGGCTCCCACTTTGGCTGTGCCCAGGCCTGCATGCATTCAGAGCAAGATACCTGTGCTGAGTTCACCAACTGGCGAGCCCTAGCCCTGCCCATGGCATTTGCCAGCCTAAGTATTAACATGGTCACTATTGGTTAAGTGACAACATCATGCCAGCAATTGTCCTAAAGATATGCACATATGTGTGTGTTTGTATATGCATGCATGTATTTATATAATCTCATATTTTAAAATAAATCTAATACACATATAATGTCATCATATATATAAAGCTCAATCACTGGAGTGACAAGGTGCCCAGAACTCTTCTAAGTATTTTATATATAGATAAAATCTCATATAGATATATATAAAATCTCATTTAAATATATATCTTTTATATATTTTTATAAATCTAATATACCTAAAACACACATATACAAAAATCACATCGTCATTAAATGGTGACTATATGCAAACAACTGTACTAATAATTGTGTAAAGTAATGACATGTAATCTAATTTACATGACTCATATAAAAATTCTTGCATATATATACATACATGTGAAAATTTCATTTAATCATTAGTGACTATATGTTAGCAACTGTTCCAAATACCACATATACTCATTTATATATAAATCTCACATGCAAATTTCATTTAATCATTAAAAATTACTATATGCCAATAACTGTTGTCTATGTCATACAATATAATTTTATATTTCAATGCCATTTATATACTTAAACTTTATATACATATATATTTTCACAAATATACAGACACACAGACATACATACAGGTGTGTGTAACTCTGTTAATCCTTCAAAAAGTCCCTAGAGGCAGGCACAGTTGTTATTCTCAAAGGCTGAGCAAAGCCTGACACCTGGCACCTATGATAACCAGGTGTATTAGTCTGCCCACACACTGCTATAAAGAACTACCTGAGGTTGGATAATTTATGAATAAAAGAGGTTTAACTGAGTCACAGTTCTGCAGGCTTAAGAGGAAGCATGACTGAGAGACCTCAGGAAATTTACCATCATGGCAAGTGAAAGGGAAGCAAGCACCTTCTTCACAAGGCAGCAGAAGAGAGAGAGAGCAGGGAAGGATGTGCCACCCACCTTTAAACCATCAGATCTCATGAGAACTCACTATCACGAGAACAGCATAGGGAAAACCACCGCCACAATCCAATCCCCTCCTACCAGGTCCCTCCTCAACACTGGGAATTACAATTCAACATGAGATTTGGGTTGGGACACAGAGTCAAATCCTATCACCAGGTCTCATCTGGGCTCCTGGCATGCACACTTAGACCTGCTCCCAGGAATCTCAGAGCCATTCCTGACTCAGTTACAGGCAATGCTAGTTTTGCAGCTGCTCAGGCTCAAAGTCCCAGGCTCACTCTTGACCCCTCTACCTGACTCCATAGTTCATCTACCTACAAATCTTTGTCTGCCTTAGACTCAGGATTTTGCTCCTTCTCACCAACTCAACCACCCCGTCTCTGATTAAATTCAAGCCTCTGTCGAGGTGCAGATGGACAATTGCAAGAGTCTCATAATACTGACTTTGCTCCTGCCCTCACTGGCTTTTGTCTATTTTCATGGAGGAAATTTTTTAAAGCACAAGTCAGCACAGGCCCTCCTCTCTGCACCCTCCAAGGCCTCCCATCTCACTTGGAGTGAAATCTCATGTCCTTGTCACAGCCCTCAAAGCCCTACAGTGTGTCTCTTACATGGAGAATGCCAACACATTGAGATCACCACTTGCTAATGCCTGGATAATTTCTAGATGTAATTTGTGTATCTTACATTTATTAAGAAGCGTTTAAGAGGATTCCATTGGAAAGAACTGGGCTGCCCAATATTACACACACACACGAACCCAGAAAGCAAAAGAAGAGGCTCCCTATTCATCTCAGGTTGAAGAATGGGGCCTTATATATACCTCCCAAAACTTGGGGGACATAGTGGATTGGTGTCTGACTCAGGCTTGAGAAATTTAATGAACAAGGGACTGAGGCTGACTTCCTACTCCTCTAGTGAGGCAGCTGCTACTGTGCAGGAAGGAGCCTGTATCCCTTGCATCAGTTTGGGCAGAGGATGCATGAGTGTTTTCCATGAGCCACATGTGGTGAGGCATGGCAAAGAACTGGCCTGGGGCTGTCTTGCCCTAAAAAGATGTGGCACCATCTTCTAGACAGTGTTCATGATTGTGTAAGATGTCCCCTCCAGCACTGTACTGTAGACATATCAAGAAGCAAGGCAGATTACCCACCTTTCTCACATTACTAGACTCCAAGCTCCTGTATGACTGGGGCTGAGTAATCTGATTACCCAGTACCTGTGCAGCTCCTGAGACAGAGCAGGGGTCCCATTAACCCCTGGATGAATGGAAGAATGGATAAACAAACGGAAGGTTGGATGAATGGATGGATGGATGGATGATGGATGGAAAGATAATGGATGAATGGAAGGATAATAGATGGATGAATGAAAGAATGATGGATGGATGAGTAAAAGGATGACAGATGGATGGATGATGGGCAGATGGACAAATAGGATGGATGGATGGAAGAATAACAGGTTGATGGTTGGATTATGGACAGACAGATGAACAGATAGGATGGATAGATGGACAAATGGACGAATAGAAGAGTAATGGATGGATGGATGACTGGATGATGGACAGACGGATGGATAGGATGGATGGATGGAAGGATGGCAGAAAGACAGATGGTTGGATGATAAGTGAATAGACAGGATAGATGGAAGAATGGGTGGACAGAGGGAGGAATAGAAGGGTGATAGATGGATGATGGATAGATGAATGGGTAGGATGGATGGATGGCTGGAAGGATGGCAGACACATGAATGGCTGGATAATGGACAAATAGCCAGGATAGATGGATGAATGGATGGGTGAACAGGGAGATAGACGTATGGATATGGGTTGGACAATGGGTGAATAAAAGGATGGCAGACAGATGGTTGAGGATGGACAGATGAACAGATAGGATGGATAGTTGGATAATGGACAGATGAAAAGATAGGATGGATGGATGAATGAATGAATGAATGGGACAATGGATATACAGAAGAATGAAGGATGGATGGATGGTTGGATGATGGACAGATGGATAACATGGGTGAAAAGGAGAGGGCAGATGGAGAGATGGATGGACAGACAGGTGAATAGACAAGATTGATAGAGGAATGGTGGAGAGATGAACAAAAGGATGATGGATAGATGAATGATGGACAGATGGATTAATAGATAGGATAGACAGAAGAAAGAATGGCAGATGCATGGATGGTTGGATGATGGACAAACAAATAGGATAGGTAGATTAACAGATGGGTGGATGGATGGATGAATGAATGGTTGGATGATGGACAGATGGATAGGATGGATGGATAGAAGGATAGATGACCTTGTGTTAATCCTTTTTCAAGAATTCCGTAATACCACGAATCCCTGAAAGACTTCCTGTCAGTCTTTTCTGCAGCCCTCCCAATGTTTCTGAGGCTAGGCCTTAGAAACCAGGGGTCCTCACCAGGGTGCCACTTCTAAGAATCACGTTGTGATGATCAAAGCAATGAGAGCATGTATGTGAAAAAACTTTGTGTAAGTCCATAGTGACAAATATTATTGTTAGCCACCCATGGCAGCTGGGATTGTCCAAGCTCGAGCTCCAAAGAGGTTTATCTCTAGTTGAGGAGGGAGCCCCTGGTATAAGGAACCATTCTGGTCATATCAGGGCATGGGCAAATGCTCATATCAACCCCCTGAAAAATCAGTCCTGTCACCCAACCCAGTTCTGGGGTCCTCTGGCATCAACCTGTTGCTCTCACCTAGTGACTGCCCTCCTGAATAACTGATCTGGGTAGTCTCTAGGGAGCACAGGCACCAAATTCAGGTGCAAGCTAGAAATATCAGATGTCTCAACCCCTAGAAGGCCCCAAAAACTTCTCTGTTCAGAAACCACAGTACATACTCGTAAACTTTATGTGCAGCCTGCAAAAGGGAGAACACAAGCAAATGCAGATGAAGTCTCAACCTTTTTATTCAAAGCAGCTTCTCACACTGTATAAATACTGCATATTAGCACACATGAAAAATACAACTTCTAAGGCACCCAGAAATGTGTTCATACACGTTACAGGACCATTCACAAAGAGAGTGTACAATTTGCTCTAGACAGTCAGCATTTGATAAATCAGAAGATTATTATCCCTCAGTACTGCACCCAGTCTCAGTAAATATTTACAACATGGTGAGAAGGGGTCAGCTGTACCTGCTTTATAATTCTATGAAGTACTCAGACTTACAAATATTCAGAACTAGATAAAGACTCTCCCATGATAATCTGGCAAAATAAAACAAGTAGCCTAATCTTGCAAAGGTCTTGGTGGATTTTGGTGTGTGCTACATCCATGATCAAATCCAAACACTCCTAGGGTGGGCTGGATACGTTTTTGGTAGCCTGCTTCATTATCAGAAGTTTGGTAATAAGCCTTACCAATAGAACACCACATCTTCAGCTTCCATCGTTTCTCAACTGGTCAATGGATCAATGACTTCATCATGAATGAGAATGGAAAGTGAACTGAAGAAAGTCTTCCCACACCTAATAGGAATTAGAATGGGTCAATGAAGAAGGAAAGGAGGCAGACATTTGGCAAGTGCAGGATCCTACTGTTCAGTATAGACACGTCTGAAAAATTCTTACCCTGGAGGTTCATATTCAGATGGAACAGTCTACACTGGCCAGACAATCTGGAAGAATGCCAGACCTCCACTTTTAAGATATGGATACAGGCTTGGGACTACACAGCAGAAACACCAACCTGAGATAGTGAGCTTCAGTTAGAAACTCATCTTTCAGAGCCTTCTCAATATGACAACGAATCCCTCTGTATGGCCAACCAGGGGGAGCATGAGATTGGTGAAGTGAGCAGTTTCTCTGCACCATCAAGCATACACATATCTGTCTAGATGTGCCCACAATCTATGAAACTCAGGCTTTGTTACAATAATGGAATTCTTTGGTCCTTGGTTTTATGAAAGGCAATATTGTCACAATCCTGTCAACATCAACATTGGCAAATGACTTCAAGCTGAGACTAATGGCACAGGGACAAATTAAACACTAGATGGGAAACTCTACACTTTCCAAACCTCTAAGAGTCAACTTTAAGAGTTCCAGCATCAGGCTAGACGTTGGATCAATGAGATAAGGTTAAGCCATAAAAATGCCCGAACTGAAGCTGAAAACTAGATATGGGTTTTTCTGACTGCCACACAAGCTGCAAAAATTTAAAGCAAATCTCCATCTTAATGGCTGATAGGCTGACTTTATAAACACGTACCAGAGATGAATCAAATAACTTGATTTTAGCCATATGATCACCCTGAACTACTGAAGTATGGACAACCAAAAGGAATCATAATTTCTTTTTAAGTCTAAATTCTAGTTGGTTTTATGAAACCCCAAACACAGTGGACACACTGCCAAGGAGCTCCATGATTTATGTTCTATAAAAACAGCCCTGGGTAGACAGATTCAGCTGACACGTTATGTTCTACATCTCGTTTGCCTTTGTCCTGCTAAACTCCAGTTTAGTATGGCTTGATACACATAGTTCATTGCTAAGACACTGAGGACACATGGGAATGCTGATTGTGTAACTAAAATCAACTTCAGATTGTCTACACAGTAAGACTCATAGGTAAACTTTGTTAAATCTCTCAAGGAGTGCTGACCTTACCCAGAATGGATGTTTCCAAGTCACCTACAAGGAATCTGAGGTCAACTGCCAGGGTCAGGAGCAGGAAATGCCATTTGTTCAGAACAAATGATGGACCAGCAGCCTTCCCTATGACCGTGTCTAAACCATGTTTACAGTATGAAGGTGGCTCCGGAAAACCTGTCCTTGGTCCCTTCTTATGGCCAAAGACAATCAACAAGGTGCCTATCTGGTCCCTGCCGCCATCGTCTCAATCAAACTCTTCAGATTAGCCATGAATTACAGACTGCATTGCATTCGGTCCGTCTGCATGGCTTACACTGCATGGAGGAAACAACCCGTATTACCATTTTTTTTTTTTTTTTGCAACAAGCTTAAGGCTCTGTTCACAAACTCCATCAACTGCCACACAGTGAGAATTTATGGGGAGATCTTAAACTACTTATGTAGTTGCAACGTTGAAAATTTTACTGATCCTAATGGTAAGGCTTATTCACAAATTCAATACATTTTGAAATTACACTTCAAACTCAATTACTTTGAAAAAAGGTTAACCTGCTCTCTAACAATATAAGAGCATTATATTCTAATGAAAAAAATTGGCACCAAACCAGAATGCTATTTTTTGAAAGAAGAAGTGATATTAATGAAAAATATTGCCTAAAACGCATATCCTAACTCATCACAGAAATATAAAAGTTTATATTTTGAAAATATATACTGTATTAAAGTCTGTAAGCATTTCAACCAAAATTTGCAGAAATAACTAAGCAACACTTATCTACAACAAAAATATACATGCAAGACAACCCCCAATGTTTCCCTTAAATATCTACAAAGGCAAAGTGTAGATTTTTAAAGATTATACAAAATCATTTACAGAGAATAAAATAAAATACTTAAGAAATCTCATTTCTTAAATACTGTGTATATTAGTGAGAGTGTCTAGACTAATATATACAACAGATCTAAGTGTCTGAATACAGAAAAACAGAAAATAAGCAACTCTGCATTTTAAATATCCACTTAGGAGGATTTGAAGATGTTTCTATTCGTTTCTCTCTGTTAAAAAATTTCCACAGAAACTAGATTGGAAAATTTCATGGCTGTGACTAAATTCGAAATTAAAAAAAGTTTACAAAATTTTTTAAACGAACAATAATGGGAAATGCAATTCAGAATTCAGTGAAGGCTATTTTTAAATGTGGATAGTCAGAGATACAGTTGCATTGTTCAAAGTCTATTGTGATTATTATTTTTCCATCCTTATACTAAACTTCACATGGGAAAAACATTTTCATGCTTCAGAGAGAACATTTCCTAGTTTAATCTATACCAGACAAGAATAATATTTTAAGTCAATTCTCTACTACTTTCTCACAGCCATTCAATGTCATTCGTAGACAGTGACTTTGATGGCCGTTACCGATAGATATTACTTCTATGCTGGAAGGGGCACGTAAGTACAACAGCATTAGGCTGTGTCTTCCAGATGGTGCTGAGGTCTGACCACCTTAACAAATGTTCTGCACAAAGTCCTCTCAGGACAGGGCTGTTAACTCAGATGGTCCCATAAGATGCTAGGAGTGAGCCATCATTGGGTTTGGGGCAGAGAGGGAAGCAGAATTCCACTGCATGGCTAACAGGATGGGAGGGAGCGGACTGCTAGAAAGGTTCTTGACTAAAGAGGTGCCCTCAACTGCCCACCCACAGCTATTCTTCCAAACCCAAAGGTAACTGCAAAACCGGGCTGCCAAGAAGAGCTGCAATTCCTCAAAGAGCCGCCCAGGCTCTTGGGAGTGACTTACGGGAGAAGGTAGGGTAAAATGCTGGAGAGAGAGGAGAAATGATTCCTTAAATAGAGAGGGGGCCCTGGGGTGGAAGATCAAAAACGCAAACCTGAGCCCTATCTCAGGAAAGCTATTAGGATAAAGTCTGACACAACCAGAGGTCTGGTCTTTTCCATCCCAGATCGATTTGCTGTAAGTTACCTGGAATTCACCTACACATTGTCAAAACAGCTACCCAAAAAGTGAAAAATTCAGTCTACCCTGCAGCAAACAGATTGCACCCACTTTCACCCAATTGCTGGAACTAACTGTATGCAAACAACCAAAATACAGATTTTCACCACCCCCTGGTATACCCGGGAGCTAGGAATTAACAGCATGAATTTTACCTTAGGAATGGTTTCATATTCCTGCCTTAATCATCAGAGATTCTTGAAATGTTTAGAAGTTTGGATTTGATAACTCATCCAAACCTGAAACATTTCTGGTTCTTTCAAGCAGGGAACAAAGGTGGACACTGATCTGAAGGAATTTCTAAACATCCCCTTCCATTTTCAAGGAGAATCCTGACCCCACTTCAACAGATGTTGAATATAACTGCACCCAATCAGAAGCTCAACAGAAACGAGGAGGCTCTTTTGAACAAGAATTTAGCAGTAGTGAAAACACTATCTGCCACAACATACAAGAACCAGGTTCAACTAAGTGTTTTGGCAAGTTTACATTTGCTTTCTCAAAGGAGACAAGGTAGAGCTTGGAGACAAGGGGAATCCAGGTAGAGCTGTGACAACAGGCATTTGGGCAAAAGCATGTGTCTCCCTATAGTAACTCCCTGGAGGGCAGGTCTGCAGTCTTTACAGGATCCTACATGGACAAAAAGGAGGGTGCAAAGGACTTCAATTCCATCCTCCTCTGGCTGAAGGAGGGGTTTCCCCTCCTTCCTGACCCTCACAAACTCTTAAAGGAGAAAGGCTTTGCAGGGAGGGAACCAAGGTCATCAGAAGGACCAGTAGTACAGATAAACTTGAGGGTCACTGCTTAAAAACCATGTCTATAGATCTAGTGTAGACAATCAACCTGTTCTTTGAAACTCAGAGCTCAGGGCCACACATATATTGCACCTGCCCTGCCCAGTGCACCCAGTCGCCTGGAGGAGACGTTGAAGGACCACAGGGCGTTAAGAGAACTGTCACCAGGACTCTTCTGAGCCCGGTTCACCTCCACCACCTATGCCCATCTCTTGCTGGCTTATTCTACTCTCTCCAAAGAAGGGCCAAGAAAGGCTGGTACCCAACAGGAAGGGGGAAGAAGGGGAGGGCCAAGGGCTTCCAGGAATACTCAGGGGCTGTGAGGGAAATGGGGAAAAAAATCTCTCCATCCTGAGAATCTGAGAATCTAAATTTCTCTGGCTGCTTGACCTATGGTTTAAACCTCATGCAGAACACACCCCTTCCATCTGTCTGCTCTCAACTTGAGGTTTATATTTTTCTCCTCACCACCCAAAACCATAACCCCAAACCATTCCTTTTCTGTAGCTTATCCAGGGACTTGAGTCTGATGGTCTAACACAGCTGCTGCAAGCCCCTTGCAGCCCAGGGGCACTAGGGCAAGGAGATCTCATCCCTGGTCATTGCTCCCTATGTGTATAAAAAACTAGAAAAAAAGATGGGTCATTTCAGCTTCTGCGGGAAAGAGTCAGACCTCCAGACAGCTCAGCAGAGCGGGAACTCTTCCCCAACCCCCTGGGAGGCCAATACCAGAAATCACTGATCACATGGAAGCAAAAGACTGCAGAATCCAACTTCAGTCATTTGCCCCAAAGAAAAAAGTCTTACTCTAGATAGACAATATGCTATTTCCAGGTAGGGCCTAGCCCCATCCCTTCCCAACACCACACAATTAGGGGCTGGGTCTGTTTCAGGATCATTCAGGCTGAGAGGGCCCTTTATCTCCTTAAAGACAGCAGAGGGAAGAGAAAAATCTCCCAAGACATCTCCTAAGGACAAACCTAAGGAACTAGTATTCTATTATTACAGCTGAGAGCCGTTTTACACACAGAGGTGCAGCGCTATTCCTTCTGTCCACAGAAATCCTTCTGTTTTCATCTCTCTAAACTTTATTTCTACATGGTTCATTGCTAGAATGCACCAAACGGCATGAACCTTGTGTGGGATTTGGTCCAGGGCAGTATGAAAATAGTATCTGTGTGAACAACAGACATCACAATATATAAACAAAAATTAATAAATAAAATAAGTCCAAGGAAAGAAAAAACATTTCCCTAGTAGTTTGTTTTTGCAAAACTAGCTTTACATATAATACACATAAATTATCAGAATTTCCACTTACATTGTTTTAAAAATATATATTTAACAAAACATTTCTAAATGTACAATATCTGGGTTTGTAAATCACTCAACTGGGTTTTAAGACCAAGCCCTAATAGCCACACAGGTTTGCATCGGAGGGAGACTCAAGCCAGGTGTGCACAATCATTTTGCTCATTGGTCTGGAAATTCCCTAAGACAGGTCGTCCTCTGACACCCGATCTAAATACAACCAGAGAGAGCCTTGACGGCCAAGTCTCCAGGTCAGAGGCACTGTCTAGACACAGCCTGAGTCAGAAGAATGGGAAAGTGGTCTTCCCTTCCTGGACCGTGATGGTGCATTTCAGCAAGTGGGGAAAGGACAGCAGTGCTTGGCGGAGCCCTGGGAAGACACAGCCCTGGAGAGCTCTCTGTCCAGGTAGGGCAGGGATGTGGGGGAGGCCAAGTATGCTGCATTTTCCACCCATTATATAAAACCAAACCAATGAGGAGCAACCAAAGGACACGAGGAAATGGACACAACCCTAGGCATAAAGAGACACCTCGACAAACTCCTTGGCCGGGACGGACGCTGTGCTCTGGTTTCCGAAACACAGGGCAGAGCTGGAAGTTGGGGGCCCATTAGCTGGGACCCCTCAGACTTCGTAAATTTTGTCCTGCAGGTAGCTGAAGAGGGAGTCCAGGCCTTTGGAGGAGCTCCAGAGCTGCTTGAGCATGAGGCATTCCTTCTCATTCACGTCTTCCAGCACCGATTTCAGGAAGCTCCGCACGAGGCATTTGGACTCCTCTAACACCTGAAGGGTGACAGACAGGCCTGGTTAGCTGGGCACGGGTGACTCTGCTCTAGAACTAGGTACCTGGCCCATGGGGCACTGGTCAACCTCCCATACTTGAAGCCAATGAAGGCTACCTCCTTCAGCCTCGGCCTTCCCAGTCCCATGTTTCTAGCATGGCCATGAATGGATCCCAGATGTGTCCAGACATGGAGCCCTGAGGCCCTGGGATGGCTCAGTGGGGCTCACGTCACCCCCGACCACTAGAGCCTTGCCTGTTACCCAAGGGTGACACAAACACAGAGTCCTTTTCTATAGGCATCATTTAAAAATGTAGGAGACACTGCTTTAACCTCCCTGTGATTCATTTTCATTATCTGTCAGCAATAACTCAAGGATCAATGAAAACACAGAATAAGACAATGAAATGAATGAATGGTTGTCACAGTATCCATACAACAAACCCCAAGAGCAATGCCCCGTGTTCAGGCTACAATGGTAGTAATCATGGTGGTAACAAGTAATAACACTCACAGCTATCACCATCATAATAATTACAGTAAGGAGTAACAATCATAGGAATGAATAATCATCATCACACTCATAGTAACAATTGTAGTAATCAGTAATAATGATCATAATAATCATGGTTATAAATGTAGTAGCTGCTGTCAATAGCTATGATAAATGATCATAAATGATCTATTATTCATCATTACTATAGTATTATATATATAATTATGTATTATATATGTATATGTTTGTAATACATTATAATATACATATATATTATGTATATGTATATTATATATATATGTATTATATGTTATATATAATATATATACTATAAGTATATATTATATATACAAACATATGCATATATAGTCTTATTCCTACAGTGTTATTACTATGATGATTACTATCATACTATGATTATTATTCATTACTATGATGATGGCAGTAATCCATCATGATAGTAATGAGTAATAATAATCATAGTAGTGAGCACTATCCAGAGTAATAGAAATAATAATCATAGTAATGAACAATAATCACAGTAACAATAGTCACAGTAATGAACAATAATCATAGTAACAATTGTAATAATAATCACAGCAATGAGCAACAATCGTAAGAGTAATAATCATAAAAATGAGTAATGATCATAGTAATAATAGTAATAATCATAGCAATGGGCAATAATCATAGTAATAGTCATAGTAATGAGCAATAATCATAGTAATAGTAATAATCATAGTAGTGAGTAAAAAATCGTAGTAGTAATACTAATCACAGTAATGAGTAATAATGACTGTAGCAACATTTGTAATCGTAACTATAACAATGCCACTATGGGTTAATGCCATTAACCAACAGAATCTAAGAGAAGTACTTTTCCTGAATTTTCTCATTTACTTCTCATGATAATCCTGCAAGTAAGGAGTCTTTTTATCCCCATGTTACAGGTTTAGAGCCCAAAGCTCCATGATGTAAAGTGGCCCAGGGCTGCCTGACTACTGGCAGGTGGAAAGAGCAGAAAACCTGGTCTGGCTGATTCCTAGAGCCACACTGCTGCTGCCCTCCAGCAGAGGCACATCCAGCCGTGAGGCCTTCAAGCATCCTTTGCTGGCCTCCACCAGCCTCTCCTAAAATGCCTTCAAACAGAAAGACACAAGGACAGCAGGTCCCTGGCTCCAGCAGGCTGGAATGGGCTGCAGCCTCATTTCCCAGCCTGGGCTGGAGGCTGCAGGTGGTGGGATGAGCTGCCAGACTCGGCTGCCTCTTTCTCCCTGGAATGGCCCCGAAGAGCAGCATCTCCTAGAGGCCATGGGCTTCACTCTGGTGGAGTAGTTCCTTTCTCAGGAACACCCCCAGCACTCCAAATTCACAGCTGTTGGCCGCAGAGACGTCCCTGCAGTATTCCTTGTCCTGAGAGCCTGCTCGCTCAGGTGTCCTTCAACAGCTGGTTTCACCTGAGCATCTCTCCCCTGCCACAGCACAGGCCAAACTCCTCCCTGCAGCTTCCAGGCCCGACTCCCACCCTCCTTTTCAGTCATGTGGTCCCTAGCATCCCTGTGCCACCTGACCGCATGCTGCTGCCGAAGCTCCCCGTGGATTTCTGACTCTTGCTGCTTCCTCTGCTTAGAATTTCTACCTGTCTCTCCGTGAAGCTGATCCCAGGGTGATCAACCACCTGTTTGCTCAGGACTAAGGGGGATATGGTTTGGCTGTGTCCCCACCCAAATCTCATCTTGAATTGTAGCTCCCATAATTCCCACATGTGGGAGGGACCCGGTGGGAGATGACTGAATCATGGGGGCAGTTTCACCCATAGTGTTCTCCTGGTAGTGAACACATTTCAAGAGAGCTGATGATTTTATAAGGGGTTTTCCCTTTCGTTTGGTTCTCCCTTCTGTCTTGTCTGTCACCGTGTAAGATGTGTCTTTTGCCACAATTGTGAAGACTCCCCAGCCACGTGGAACTGTGAGTCTATTAAACCTCCTTTTCTTTATAAATTACTCAGTCTCGGGTATGCCTTTATCAGCAGTGTGAGAACGCACTAATACAATGGGGTGTCCTGGGATTGCAGGATTTTCAGTCCTAAAACCAAGAGAGTCCCAGACAAGGTGGGGCAAGTTGGTCACCCTAGTCATTAGTAAGCTTAAGAGAGAATCCATGTGAAGAGATCAGCAATGCCCATGGCCCAGGTGCGTGTTCACTAACAAGGTGGAGTCCCGCCCCCCCACCATCACCATCACCCCAAGGGTACTGTTCAGCTTGCCAGGGGCAGGGCTTAAATACAGTAGGTGCCAATATATGGGGATGAGGCCTAGCCGGGGAAGCATGACAGCCAGGTGTGAACCAGGCAGAGGGAGAGAAAGGTGTGAGGGGCAAAAGTCTTGCCCCAAAAGTGTACCCAGCAGCTCCCTGTTTCTCAAGCACAGAGAGAGTCCTAAAGACTCAATCTCCCAAAATGCCTCTCTCAGCTCCGGACCAGCCCTGGGGCTGCAGGAGTGGCCTTGTCTCCACCTTCCCACAGGATATTCCCCTGCTGTGCTCCGAGTCCCGGTTATGAGATAAAATCAACACTTAATTAAAAACCAGTGCCTCTGCGGAGGTGTTATTTGTTTATGTATTTTTCAGTGCATCTTCAAACAGTGACATTTAAATGTGCCGAGCAGTCGGTAGAGAAAAGAAATGAAATAAAGGCCCGGTGTGTACAGCTTTCTCTAGTCATCTCTGGATGCGTTCAATATTTTTTGTCCTTATTTGCCTTTGCTTCTCGTTTCTTTGAAAGCTATAGACATTTCGCGCTTTTGCGGGTGTTTAGGACTTACTTTGAAAGCAGTGACTCTACCCCAGAGTATCCATTCCTCCTGTGAGGTTTCTCTGTCCAGAGATGATGGAGAATATGTAATAATGCTGACTGTCTCCCTCAGAATGAAGCTGTCAATACTGAGAAAAGGCATTTGTTAAACTGCAAAGAGTCTTGCTGTGTAACCGCTGGCAAGTCAGTGAAGCCCTCTGAGCCTCGCTGTCCTCATCTGTACATGAGTCTATCATAAGGACAAGCACGCGGGAGGCGCGGGAACTCACCACGGCGCTACAGGCTGCCATCTCCTTGACCCGCAGCATGACCTCCTGGCTGAATGTGGTGGGCCAGAAGACCTGTGACACCAGCCCCCTGCTGCAGGCCTCCTGGGCGGTGAGCTTCCGCCCGCAGAACAGCATCTCATTGGCCTGAAAAAAGCAAAGGCAGGTGAAGACTGAGGGCCTGGAGGTCCACCCATGTCCCTCAGTGGGTCCAGGGCTTGCCACCTGCAACCATCCCTGTTCTGGGAAGCATCTTGCCTTCCAGATCCTTATTTTATTTTGGGGTCAGATGAGATTTGGAAATTTCATGGAAATGTTTGTGTCCGTGTGTATTTTTCTGAGCAGAAGGTCCACAGCTTTCATTAAATTTCCCAAAGGAGCTGTGTATTTACTGTGACTCTGCATGCCTCACACCCCTCCTCATTTCTGGTGGCAGACACATGGGAATGGGTTGTGGGTTGGGTACACTTCAGAGCCCATGACCCAGCCATGATGATATCACTGGCACTGAAATGTACCCAGTCCACAACAGCTCAGGGATAAAGAGATGCTCCCCCTAGATACTAAAGCTCAAGTGGGGTTTCCAGCTGCAGGTGTGATAGGGGAGTCTTTCTTCTTCTCTGATTGAGGTCATTCTGCAGGTAATTCAGAATCAGACCAACCTAGGTAGAGTCAGGTGTCCCTGGTGAAGACCCATAAAATTAACCAACAGCCCCCTGTAGAGCTAAGAAAACAAGAACACACAGAGTTTAGTCACTGATGTGCGACTCTGGGCAAGTCACAGTGAGCCCAAGGCTAACATCAGCCAGCCCAAAGACCATCCATGGCTGCGTCCCTGCCTGTGGAGAGGTGGGGCCACACGGAAAGGAGAAATAGGGGAAGAAAGAGAGAACGATGAAGAAAAGGAGAAAAAGAGAGAGACCTGATGGCACTTGAATTCCTGGGCCCTATCTCCCCAAGGGAACTGCCACTTCCAGACTTTCCAGCTGGGAGAACCATTAAGTTCCTTTTTAAAAAGTTAAACTGGTTAAAGCATTTCCATCACTGGCAGCTAAAAAGGTCTTGAATAATACCACAATACCAAGACAGGGAGGTGCATCTCTCCCAGTGGCTCAGGGCTGACCAAGGGCACTGCCCAGTCATGAAGGGCAGAGATCAGCCTTCCCTGGGAACTGATGACCTGGGCTATCTCTGTACCACACTCCCCAGAGAACTTCCTTTTGCTTTGAAATTTGCAGCTGTCATATAAGGTCTGAGAGGAGCTACATAGATGAGGTCCTAGGCACAGACAGAGAACGTGGTAGTATAAGCTGCAACTTGCAGACAGTGACTGATAATTAGGGCGTAATGGTCACATCCAGGTGACAGAGTCTGCACAGCCGACAACGCCTTCCATATCTGCCATCCACCGGCTTCCCCACACTCTCTTCTCCTGCCTCTATGTGCTAGCTCCTCTTGGGTTGATGTGAAAATCTCAGGCACTCTCAGACCTCCACAGCTATGCATAAGATCCCCTGCGTAGTTCTGGTTGTCACTGATGGGTCATCATGACCCAGAGGACAATCTTCCATGCCGGAGGACAATCTTTTATGTTGATAATAAGCCTTAGCATATGCTTGCTTGGTTACAGATTTGAACACAAAGATCACGATGCTTTCTGAGGAACACCTCAGTCAAACGAACTCAGAAGTTCACTGGGAGAAGTGGCAATTGGCCATATCTGCTCCAATGAACCTGGATTCAGATCCACCGGCAGCTATTCCCTGGCAGGTGCAAGGTACAAGGTGAGGCCTCCATTCGTACAGAAAGGCTCCTGGCCACCCCTCAGATACCACACTCTGCAGTGCCTTCTTTAAAGAGAACTGAGGAGTATTAACCAGAAACGTAAGGACTCAGAGAGGAAGGGGATTCTTGGGTCGAGGTAGGGTGTCCCTGGTGGAGACCCATAAAATGAATGAACTACCCCCTCTAGAGCTAAGAAAACAAGAACATAAACAGATTAGTCACTGAAGCGTGACTCTGGGCAAGTCACTTAACATCACAAAGCCTCAATTTTCTCTGTCATCCAAGAGGCATAATGACAGCACCAAGCCCACAGCACAGTGGCAAGATTAACTGAGGGGTGCTTAGAACAGGGCCTGGTATGTGCAGAAGGCGTAGCAGAAATTTGCTGTTTTTGTTATGGTTGGTGATGTCATTTTCAAAACAGAACAAGGAGGATTAAGGAAGGAAAAAGGACATTGCTTATCAGCCTAACTATTGTAAAAAAAAATCGGGACTTGAGAGATGAGAAAAAAGGGCTTGCAGGCCCTCCGATGAAAACAATGGGAGATGGAACTGCAAAGGAAGACAGGGAAGAAATCCAGTGTAAAAAGCTCCGCCATTCCACAGGCGCGTGCCCAGATGCAACAGTCACAGTCCTGAGAACGTGCGGCACTGCCTCAAGAGCATGAGAGTGATGTCAAAGGTGGTGCGTTCACCCTCCGATAAAATCGAGACATCAGAAAGAACATCCTGGAGTCTCTTCCTAAAAAGGAACAATTCACAATAGCCGTGGGGCCACAATGGGCTGGAAGAAGCAACTCTGCAGGGCCCAGGTTTGACTCCATCACCTAGGAGGTATTCTCTGACAGTTTTGTGGGGTCTCCTGTGACCTACGGTGTCTGCTGGCAGATGCCCCCAGTGGACCCCTGGCAGACCCTGCTGAGGTGGGCACAACACAGAAAGCCCAGCACCCTCCCTGGCATGCCAGGCTCCCAGGGGCCAGCCATATACACTGCCGTGGCCTAGTCCCCTGCCCTCTCCCCATTGTCCTCATCAGGCCCCACTGACCTGACCACTCTCAACCCAGGGCCTGCCAGGCCCACTCCCCGCTCCATCCTCACCTTAATGCATCCTCTGCCTGGAATTCTTGCATCCATTCAAATGTCACCTCCTCAAAGGGGTCCTCTCTGAACAAGGTGGGACCTCCTTTCAAGACACTGAGCTGGGGAACAGATCTGAGGAGCAGGGGTTTTTGTTCACCCCTGGACTCCTGGTGGGTGCAGAGAACCCGGCACTTGGTAGATTTGCAGCATTTGAAGAAAGGGAGAGAAAAAGGGAGCTGACTGGCTAGAGGGGGCCAGAAGGAGGGGACTCCCTGAGAACCTTCTGAGATCCAACTTGGACCCATGCTTATGAAACAAGGATTAGCCCATCAGAACTGAGTTCAGAGTTCGCAGTCACTCTGAACAGCAGAGAATTCCGAAGAGTCCACATGGGAGGAGCCATCAAAGGAAGCCTAGACTCAGCAGCATGGCGCCTCCAATGCCTACACGGACCAGCGGCACGTTCTGAACCCCTCCCTGGTCCTGACAGCTAATCTCAGACTCACCCCTCAGCTGTGGGACCTATTTAATAACAGGCTGCATTCAGAGCACAGACAGTGGAACCAGCCTGTTGGTGCTGAAATCCCACAACTGGGATTACCACTGCATGCCTTTAGACAACTCACTAAGCCGCTCTAGTCTCAGTCTCCACATCCACAAAATGGGGATCACAGCCGTTCTGTGTCACAGGGCTGTGGACTGCGTTGACAGCCCAGCCCAGCACACAGCAAGCACTTCCTACGTGCTAGCTGTCATCACTGCCCTCCCCTGTCCCGACTTGCTTCTGGATGTTGGTGCAGAATCTGACCACAGTTTACAGCGGGCTCTGCTGCCTCCATTGCACAGCAGCTCTGTCTGCCACACCTGGTGACACGGCTAACTTCTCTAACCTTAACGTTCCATCTGAAAGATGGAAACTGCAACCGTTTCCACATGGGGTGGAGACTGCTTTGTGTTCACTGAATCCTTTCTCTCTTGTTGCTAGACATGCGCTGGGCTACGTCTTCCAGCCTCCCTCGCAGGTGCATGTGGCCAGAGGCTGAATCATGGCCAATGGCACACGAGTGGAGGTGAAGGTGCCCCTGCAGACCCGGCCCCTGAAGCCCTCCTGCATGATGCTTCTGGATCCCCTTCTCTCCCACTGGCTGGAAATGAGGGCACATCTACTGGATGGGGGGCACCTGGGTCCCCAGACAGCGTGGGTGGCTCGTACACCTATGCTGGGCCATACAGGAGTAAGAAGGAAAGTTTAGTTGTTCAAGTCACTGAGACCTTGTTACAGCACCCAGCTGACCCTAAGACATGCCTTCAGGAGGCTGCAGTGAGGAATAATTGAGACAGCATGCAGAGTGCACGGTCCATACACTGACCTCATCGTCGTCTTCTCAAGCCAGGCTACTCCATCTGGCACTGACGGCATGGAGGATCTGAGGCAGCCCAGCTGATCCTCCGGCTGACAACACCCTCAGGTTTCTAACCCCATGAAGTGCCATACCCTAAACTCAAGGCAGAGCCAGGATCCTGCCGGGTCCTGAATTCAGGTATCACAGGAGGCTTACCAGTGCGACGCCCAGGATCTGGGGGAAGGTATAGGAGGAGCAGCCAGCAGGCGTGAGGCGGATGGTGGCGTAGGGTGTCTGGAACCAGGCCTTCTCACTGGCCCACACGATGTCGCAAAGGGGCAGGATGGAGGCGCCCAGGCCCAGGGCTGGCCCATTGATGGCCACCACGATAGGCTTCTTGAACTGGATAAAGGCCTTCACAAAGTCCCTGGGAGAGAGAGAAGACCCTCTTGAACAGGTGACCACAGCTTGCCAAGCCCCACCGGAATCTCTGACTCTCCCAGGTGCTGTGATGCACTCTCAGGTCGTCAGAGGTGACAGGTGCCAGACAAGGGTCTCACTGCCTCAACACGGAACCACCAGCGGTCAAGTTTTCTGAGGTATACCGACGGGGTCGCTGCATGTCCTGGTTTACTCAGATCACCCCGGTTCATGCCCCGTGTCCCAGAACTGCACCCAGTTACCAACTGCTTCCACTCTGAAAAGCCATGGCTTAGACAGTAAGTTATACGGACACCCTGGATATCGACAGAATTTGTATATATCCTGAGGAAGTTAACCTGAATGTTAAGGTGCAGAATCAGAAGCAAACAGCAGGTGTAACAGGGAGGCATATTTCAACTCAAAGAGAGAAGGAATGTTCTAACATCTCCAGCCAAAGGTAAATGGAGTGGCTTTGTCGGGTATGAATTCCTCACTCCTGGAGGTATCTGCATCTCAGCTGGATGATTATGTTGGGTGGTGCCGTAGAGGGACTTCACGCTTCAGTGGTGGGTACATTTTGGGATTCATGACGTTTAAAATTTCTTTCAAAAATCAGACCGAGGATGGTCCGATTCTGAATTACCTGCAGGGATGCCAGACTCATCAAGGGTGATTCTAAAATGCTGATGGCAGTCAATGTGTTAGCATGGCTCTCACTAAAACTGGACTACCTGTAGGCAGGAGCTGGAGTCATGGCTAGAAGACTGGGAAGTATTTTCTCACCCTGCTCTTCTGTACTGAGCAAGGTATCTTTACTAATTAAGCAAAGCTATCAGCAATGGCCTCTGTTTCCTTTGCCTCAGAGGGCTTTTTGCCTTCTCCTAGTGGCTATGTAGGTTCTATAAAATTTTAATATACATCTGGACATGGAGGAAAGATCCAAGATGTCTAGTAAAGTCTGCACCCTTTATTACTCTCAGAGAGATTAGAAACTATAAGAACTCACGAGACTAAAATTCAAATGCCCATAACCTTGGTCTGACCTCAGCCTGCCTCAGTTTACCTCTCCAGGCTTCCCTCACATCACTCTTGCCCCTGCTCATAGTGCACGAGCCACATAAGCCTCTAAGAGCTCTTAGAAAACACCACTGTCTCAATTTGCAATCACCCTAATTATTTGCTTGTTTTTAGATTCTTCTTTCCCTTTTGCTCCTTAAGGACACCCAGAGGTCTGCCCAGGGCACTGCCTGGCTTCCATAAATATTGGAATTAGCACTCAGTAAATAGCTCTTGAACAAATACACAAGTCTGCCAGAACAAGAGCAAAGACTGCACAGGTGTGGCAATGATGAACCAGCTCTTTGCCAAACCTGTTTTCCCTATTCCTCCTGGATCTACCAGCCGACCACATTTCCCAGCCCCGACTGCATGTGGATGTGGCCAAGTCCACAAGTGCTGGCCAAACAGAATGTGGGCAAAAAACCCACAGGTACCACTTGCAGGTGCCCACCAAACCTCCCACCATGCCGTCCTCCAAGCCCACTCATCTTGATGAGCATGGCGGTCTTGGAAGACATTTGCTGAGAATGTCGGATTCCTGAGTTACCATTGGGAAAACAGCTGTAGGCTAATGGTGATACTTCTTTTAGGTTTATGTATGTGAGAAGCACATTTCTATCTGTGAGGTTTATTTGTTACAACAGCTAATACTTAACTAATACAAATGTCAGGCTGATTTATCCCTTCTCAATCAATACTGTTCCTTCCCCCAACTCTTACCAAAAGTTGTGGTTATCACAGTGGTGTATTGGGATCAGATTCAACTGTGAGAAGCCTGCCTAATGTTCTGCGGGGGTAGGAGGTATCTTACGATCTATGCAGGTCATCATGAAAGTATGCACCTCTGACTCAGACTTGAGGCACTATACCGCCTGAGATGGCGGTGTTACCTCTCAGTCCCTGCTGGCCCCCAAAAGGCACTACTTCAGAGAGGGAGTCCTGACTCCATGACTTCGGATGCTTGGTATTCCAGTGGTCCATCTCCTGGCATCATTCACTTCCTAACGCAATGGTTAGTTTTAGCTTAGGTCAATGGTTTCTGCAAGTGCTTTTCACTGAAAGCAATTTGCAGTCTGCAGGGATATGAACTTCTTTGTAGGATCCCAGGGGGTTTGGGTGATTTTTGTCAAACATCCCATCCCTGAGGGACCTTTTACAATTCCAGAATCTTAGATCTCAGAGGTGGGAATGACTTTAGGACTCATGGAGCCCTATCTTCCACTCAGTGCAGAATTCCCTCCATAACAGCCCAAGGATGCACTATTCTGCCTTTGTTGGATGTTTTCAATAAAAGGGGCTCCATGCCTGTCAGGACAGCCTCCCTGCCGTGCAATTCCTGCAAGCTTCTCTGATACTGTCACCCCCTCGGCTCCATCCACCACATAACATACTTCAGGAATAGACTGCAGTCCTCATGACTTTCCAGAGTTCTCTCCTGCAGGACCCCAGAGCCTTTCACTCTGTGGTTTCCAGCCTGAGATCCGTGCAGGGGAATCAGGGACACAAGGGAAAGGGGACCAGGCATACAGAACTGTGACATTCCACCCCAGCCCCTCCTGCTTCATCCAACCTGCCTCACACTTCATTTCCTTGATGTGAAAATGTCACCTGACATTTAATGAAGGCCACTCCCCATCTTCTTTCTCTCACCTCGGGCTGTAGATCTCTATCACAGGGAGACAACAGCAAACAGGATATTGCATTACGGGCCCTGCAGCTCAGATATCTGATCCTGGTGCGATGGCGGGGTTCCACGGGGAAGACTGTATGCCACCTTCCCCCCCATCCAAGGCCATCAGGCTGACCTGGCCCTTGCAGCTTCCTCTGCTCTGCCTGACAAAGCTTCTGCCCGAGCCCTGTGGCTTCTGCCTGACAAAGCTTCTGGGTTGCACGGATGTGGCGGAAGGATCCAGAACTTCAGAATCTGAAAAACTCAGAGAGAAGACTCAGTTCTGCTTCTAACTAATGGTGAGACCCTGGACAAGTTGCCTGGTCTCTGGAGCCTCATTTTCTCCCTTTGTGAAATGGGAAAATCAATGACCTTGCGCCAGATAAGGAGTGGAATAAGAATGAAAGGAGAGGGTCCATGCAAAGTACTAGCCCAGGGCTGACATGCAGGGAGCACTCGAGCCCTGCTGCTATTACTATGGGTAGTGCACCTGCTGGGGAGGGTGGACATTGTCTTCATTCGATTCTCAAATTGGTCTGTGATCCATTCTCCTAGGCTACAGGAGACCCAGAAGCAAAATTCTGCTCACGGGAATGTTTCAATTTACCCTGGACCAACTGGCATTTCTCTTGAGACCCAATTACCCACTCTCTTTGACCAGAGCCATGGAGGAGAACCCTCTCCCAGCCAAAGGTCAGATCCAGGTCAGCCCACAAAGGACCGAACAGTGACTACCATCCTGGGGCCCCCAGAGAGGTCCCCAGCAGGCCACTCCTTAGTCTATAACCCACCCCTTAGTCCAGGCGCCCACTCCCTTGTCTTAGAATTAGCTTAGCTAGAAGTCATGGCTGGAAGTGCCAGCCGTAATGACAACAACTGTAATAGTAAGTCCAAGTATGTATTATATGCCAGGAATAGCCCAAGTGTTTCACATGGAGTATCTTTTTATTCTTCCTCCTACCAACCTACCAGGGAGGCCAGTACCATCATTTTGATTGTTCTCATTTTCTGGATGAGCTAATAGGCTGAGAGATCAGTGACGTGCCCAAGGCTGCACCACCAGCAAGTCTAGAGGCAGGTGTGGGCTCAGGCAGCCTGCCAGGTGCCACGTGAGCAGCTGCTAGCCCACACTGCGTTCCTGAATTCCATGACTGAATAAGCCACCCTGTCACCTATGACAAGTTCAGAGGAGGTAGCCTCTCTTCAGGATAGATCGTGGAAGGAGGCTTCTGAGCAAATCACCTGACTCTCCCCAAATCTGCTTGTTCATTCATCAAACATTTGCAGAGTGATGAGTCCCAGTCACCAGTCCCGGTCACGTGTGTACAAGTTTTCTTTAGGCAAGGATGAGGAGGGGGTGAGAGTACCACTCCTGGGGTGCCAAGGCCACGCAGCACGCCTGGTCAACCCTACCAAAAGCGTGTCCCAAGAGAAGAGATGGGGCCAAAAAATGTTTCTGTCCTGCTAGATTCTGAAGCAAGTTCTTTCATAAGAGACTTCTTGTAAGTATGCTAATACACCTAGAAAATCTGCAGGAGCGGGCACAGAACATGCAGCAGGAATCAAACTCCTTTCAATGAAAGGGCTCTTCCCTCAGGACGCTCCTCTGGAAATCCACTAAATGTCCTCTGCAGAATGCTTCGCTGACACCTTGTGTCCCCAACTCCAGAGTGTGGCCTCCGAAGGAACACTCCAAAGCTGGGAGAGCAGGAGATGCCTCAAAAGAGTTTGGCGCTGATGGGCGAACCACAGTCTCTTTCTAACTCTGGGGGCAGTTGGCTCTACACGCCACATCTTCTGCGCCTTCATCCACCTTCCCCTGTGGTTCTCACCCTTCTCATGCCTGTATTACCTCCTTCTTTACCCTCATCTCCTTAATAACCACCTTTCCTCTCTTGCATACAAATAAGACTCTTGTGCTTACCTCAGTGCTCTCAATCAGTGAGGCAGAACTCTCGTTAGCACAAGGCAGGTGCTCTCAATCCTGGCTGCACCTCAGAACCACCAAGGGAGATTCACATCCAAAGACGTGCTGGCCCCACCCAAGCCTAAATAACTCGGAGTCCCCTGGGGGTGGTGCCAAGCACCTGGGTCTTCGAAATGCTCCCTCAGGCCTCCCTGTGCTGTCGGGGCTGGGCACCAATGGCACAGGGGATATCTTTCCCACTCTCCCATCCCCGCTAGCTCATGAACTGGCAGCTTCTGCTCCCTTTGAAGCATTGAGAAGAATTCTTCCTGTGTTCACCATCTTGCCCTGTGCTCTGCCTCAGGGGAGCTCACTTGCCTGCTGAGATGGCCAATGTCTGAATTCCACTGGCCATGTTTCCCAAGAGGTAGGCTAAAGCGTTCAGTCTCTCATCTTATTTGGGACCTCTGGTTCGGGGCCCCCTGGACTACTCAGCTGGGAAAGTCAGAAACCAGTCTGGGCCCCAGGCCCCAGCCACGTTCTCCTACAGCTTCCTAGAGGTGAAGCTTTCAACCCTGCCTGCCTCTGAAACCTCTTTCTCCATGAATTTGGTTCTTAAGAGTTCGGAGGTGCATAGACATCACCCTGCAGACCCCAACAGGTAGAGGCTATGGGACAGGAGAAAAGGTTTTGCCCCTCAGCTTTGATACATCTAAGACAAAAAGGCAGGGACACGCCAGGGAGATGCTGCGCTCACGAGACAGACTGGGCATGCAAAGCCACGGGAAGGAACCATTCAGTGGGGGCTCTGGGAAAATCCATTACAAGTCCTGAACCCCTGGGTACCCTGTTTCTCTTCAACTTGCATCCCCATGGTGACCCAGCTGTGACCCTTATTCCTACATGAAGGAATGACCCCTATCCTGACCCCACGCTGCAACAAGACTCATCACTGTCATCCCAGGACTGACGTGGGAGTCGCACCTTGCCTGCAGCTGTCAGGGATCGTCTGTTAATAGAACCCCCCTAGCAGAGGTGAACAGCTGCCCATCGGAAGGAGCAGCCATTGAAGACACTGGGCAGAGGTCAGGATGGGCCCTTGCCTAAGAGGAGAGCCTGAAAAGCAGGGGCTCTGTGAGCTGCTAATGATTCCTTCCAGTCTGTATTAGTTTCCCAGGGAACAGTCGCTGCAAACTAGGGGGCTTAAACAATCAAAACATATTCTCTCATAGCTCTGGAGACCACAAGTCCAAAACCAAGGTGTTGGCCGGGCTGCTTCCTCCCAGTGCTTCTGAGGGAGAAGTTGTACAGGCTTCGCTCTGTTTCCAGCAGCTGCTGGCCATCCTTGGAGCTCCTTGGCTTGAGGCTGCAAGACTCTAAGCTCTCCCTTTTCTGTCACAACACCTTCTCCTCTGTCTGTGTCCCCTCTTGTGAAGTCAGTTCTCTCTGTGTCTGGAGCCCACTCCAATCCGGGATGATCTCACCCCAGGACTCTGAACTTAGATCTGCAAAGAGCCTTTTCCCAAGTAAGGTCACCTTCACAGGTCCCAGGGATTGGAACACGGACATACCCTTTGGGGGCCACACTTCAACTCACTACAAGGGGTTTGCATGCTACTGAGCTGTGTGTGCATGAGCTGTGAGTACATGCACGGGAAATGAGGGGTTGTGTCAGGTAGGTTTCCCTGGGCTTCCGGAAATCCCACTAATGCCACCACTGAAATTTTTAAAGCAGATAAAGACCATGATGGAGGCTCCATGGGTCACAAAAATGGGCACTCGGTTCTCTGGGTGGGCTTTGGTGGCCTCGTGCATGAGGAGAGAAGCACGCTGGAAATCCTGCAGTCCCTTTGACACACGGAAAGGCAGTAGGAAGAGGGCATAGCTGGGACCAGGCAAAGCGCAAACCATGTGGGCACAGCCAGGAAACCTGAGAATCCCATAACCACAGCGCCTTTCCACATAATCGTGCTCAGGCGCGTCATGTCTCTTCTGGCAAGAATTCTGCAACAGCAAACACACGTGTTTTGGAGCAAGGGCCCCACTGGATTCTTCACCCTGAAGAGGGACTCAGAATTCCACACATAAGAGCATCCAGCGTTACCTCTTGGAGACAATGCAATCCCTCACAGCCCCCTATAGCCTTGTGGGAACTGGCCTCCCTCTGTGTGGCACTTCCACAGAGCCATGGAGATTGGAGGCCCCAGAAAATCCCTGACTTGTGGCCTGAGGTGCCATGACACCATGTCGAATAAATGTTACTTCTCATGTGACCAGGGGCATTCCTGAATAGTGACTTGTCTGATTCTTAAGCAAGATACAGCAGCCCCACCCAGGTGAACACTGGGTGACAGCTGTAAACCAGCTAAACAGCCGTAGTGTCTAGAAATCATACTCACTTGCTTTTGATATACTGATAAAGAATGGGGAAATAACTCCCCTTTAGTGTCCCAAAAGGATACTCATTTTTGGGACTGGATGTAACCCCCAAGATCCCAACTTTTGCCTAGGGGCATTAAGAGAGGGGGAAATACTCTGAACCTCACTGAGTCTGCAAACACACAGCTGTCCAGAGAACCCCTCCATCATCCTGCCGATTGCTAAGCCGCAGCAGTGCTGGGACACAGAAGACCAGACAAGCAAAGTCTCTCCCCATCAGGCAGGGGGTGGAAACAGTGTGTGTAACACATGGCTACTATCAGACTCAGGCCTTGAGAGCAAATAAAATCTTTTTGATCAAAAGAATGAAAGTGGGATCTAACCTAGAGGGCAAAGCATCCCTAATTTTGGCAGGACTAAGGTTACAGATAAAAATATAGGATGCCCAATTGAAATCTGAATTTCAGATAAATAACCAACATTTTTAAAATGCAAGCAGGTCTCACGTATCACACAGGATGTACTTATGCTAAAAATAAAATTCCTGGTTGTTTGAAATTCAAATGTAACTGAGCAGCCTGTATTTTTACTTGGTCATCCTACGCAGGACCCCAAAGTGTGGGAACAGGAAGGAGCAGAGCTCACCTGATGGCTTCTGCAATCCGAGTGCTCTCCTTCCGCCGGTCACTGGACAACCGGCCAATTAGGTAGGAATAATCCAGGCCGCTGCAGAACACGCTCCCCACCGCGCTGAGTAGCAGCAGTTTGCTGTCATCCATGGCTGCGTTGCAGAGCGCCCGCCGGACTTCTTTCATGATCTGCAGGCAGAGATGAATTTGCAGGGATGTTAAGTGTCTATCCTGTAAGCCTGGGGCTTTCGGACCACAAGACAGCCAGAGGGCTGACCCCCTGAGGGTAGAGGCCAGCAAATCTACTTTCTGCCTGTGCAGGGAGCCTCCCCTGAACACAAGCATGAGTCCAGAGGAAGGAGAAAAGCACTTATCATAACCAAAGCCCTCCAGCACCATCCCCAGAGCAGGCAGAAGAGTGCTAATAAGGAGGCAGTGTGGTCAATGGCCGCAGATCTGGAAGCCTGGCCTGGAGTCGCTCAATCCCTGGTAAATCTCTGCAAACCTTGTTCTGGCATTTGCTTATTTAGACCTTTACAAGATGTGGAAAAAATATGTGCACGGCCCAAATGAGGGATGTAAGTCATCTCTAGATGACTCAATTTAATAATTATACATCTTTGCTCATCTTTCATTCAGCTAATACCCCACACGGCTTGCAGGTAGCACATGCATGTCGGCTCTGGAATCAGATCCAGATCTGGGTTTAATGTCCCACTGGAGTTCCAGGCCCCTGGTCCAAATTCTGGCTCTGACTTACGAGCTATGGGACCTGAGCCATGCTGGTTATTTATCCTCAATGTCCTCATCTAGAGGGTGTACCCACTCTCAAGGCCTACAGTGAAGAATAAATGAAAAGAAAGGTTACGGCCAGTCATGGTGGCTCACACCTGTAATCCCAGCACTTTGGGAGGCCAAGGCGGGTGGATCACGAGGTCAGGAGTTCAAGAATAGCCTGGCGAAGATAGTGAAACCCCATCTCTCCTAAAAATACAAAAATTAGCCAGGCATAATGGCGAGCACCCGTAATCCCAGCTACTCAGGAGGCTGAGGTAGAGAAAAACAGAGATGCAAAATATAACAGAGATTAAAGACAAGAATGATAAAATTTAAAATAGGTGCTGTAGGGATTCTATCAGGAGATCACAGAGAAGAGGAGAGAGTCAATATCTAAAGAGATAAAGGATGAGAATTTAACAGAATTGATGAAGGATGCACTAGGTTCCTATACCTGCTTAAAAATTACTATAAATTTGGTAGCTTAAAATAACACAAACTTATTATCTTATAGTCCTGTAGGTCAGAAGTCTGATGCAGGTTTACTGGGATAAAATCAAGCTGTCAGTAAGACTGCATTCCTTTGTGGAGGCGCTAAAAGAGAATCACTTTCTTGCCTTTTCTAGCTTGTAGAGGCCACCCACATTCTTTGGTTCATGGCCCCTTCCTCCATCATCAAAGGCAATAATGGCCAGCTGTGCCCAGCTGGCCATGTCATTCTGACAGATTCTTCTGCTTCTCTCATCTACATACATCATATATCCAGGTAGTCTAGAATACTCTTTATTTTAAGGTTAGTTAACTGGCAGCCTTCATTGCATATCTGAAACCTTAACTCCCCCTGGCCATGGAAACTAGCATAGTCAAGGTTCTGGGGATTTGGACATGAATATCTTGGGGAGAGGGCATCTATCTACCACAGACTTGAATCCTAAAATTTAAGAGCTATAACAAAAAGCTAAGCAAGAGAAATAACAATACATGCATGGACAGACATGTTATATTTAAACTTCAGAACATCAAAGACAAAGTAAAACCTTAAATACATCCAGAGGAAAAAGAAAGCTTACCTACAGAGGGTAAGTATTTCACTGGAGGCAAATTCTACATAGCAGAAATACATTCCAGAAGGTAGCAGAACACAACTGTCAAGGTACTGAGGAAAACAGCTGTCAATAAATCCTTTACTCAGCTAAACTGACTTAAAAGGAAGGGTAAAAATGAGGCATTTTCAGTAAAAGAATGTTTACCATTTGTAGTCCCTCACTAAAAGACCTAAAAAGGAATGTGCTTCAAGAAAAAGAAACTATATTCAGAATGAAAAACTGGTGTGCAAGAAATAATAACCAGTAAAGACACTGGTGGCTCATGCCTGTAATCCTGGCACTTTGGGAGGCTGAGGCAGGCAGATTGCCTGAGTTGAGGAGTTCAAAGCCAGCCTGGGCAACATGGTGAAACTCTGACTCTCCTAAAAAAAGGGAAGGAAATTGGTGAATATGCTGTTAAATCAATATAAGAACTGACTCTAAAGATCATAATACTTACATTGATTAATTTGAAGGCAGAGGTTGGTATGGGGTAGAACTGTAGTAACTGGCAATAATATTGTAGAGGATGAGAGGAGGAAGGACTAGAGCTAGAGTATCTCAAGGTTATATGTAGAAGAGGTGAAGGTAATTACACTTAGCCTTTGTTATGTGTATATAATTCAGGGATAACGTCTTAAAAATACATGAATTACAATGAATGGGGAGGAAGATAAAATAAAGAATACCCAGTCACTCGATTGCTAAAACAACAGCAGAAAGTACACAGTGATAGAAAACAAGGCAAGGTATGTGCCTGGGTGAAGCTTAGAGTCTGACAGAGGAGAAGGTAAGTGAGCAAACTTCTAAAAAATCATTATTAAAGACTCCACAGGCATAATCACAGTCTACGGAAGTTAATGGGATACTAGGAGAATATTGTTTTTTAAGATTAAACTTTTAAAAGAACTCCCATTTGTGAAGCACCTAGTAGGGCCAGGAATTGCACCAGGTCATTTGCATACAATATTTTATTTCAAACAAAAATCTAGTAAGGTAGGGGATGGTATATCGATCTTGCAAGTGACACCATGAAGACTCAGAGAGGTGCGGTAAGATGTCCAAGGTCACACCGGCAATGAGAGGCAGAACCATGATTTAAATCTTATGCTAACAATCCTTTACCTTCTACTACTTCATACTGTTAGATGCTTTTCTTAAATGGATAGATTTCAGTGGAAAAAACATGGCTATATTTCAATCTGATCTGAAAATCTCCAGGCCTGTGCCCTGCTGGAAGGAAGGAAAGAATAAGCACATTCCAGCCTATCTGAGTATAAGCAACAGATATTCATTGTGGACATCAAAAAAGCTCACAGGTCGCTATCTTGTGGGTCCTTTAATCCATCTGCCTCCAGAAATAGATATACTCTCACCTATACATGAACTCTATTTCTCTGAGAGGCAAATAAAGAAACCCTGCTGTAAAGAGGTGAACTGAAATTCTACAGATGACTCAGGGAGTAGCCTCTCTGGCTAAGGCCATACTTACTTACTTGTTAATTTGTTAAGAAAAAAAAAAGATGAATCAAAACAGCCATCCCATTTATGAATTAAATTGAAAATAAATTTGCATTTAATTGATACAAAAGAAGTACAAACTATACTTTTCTTCATTTAAAAAAGTTGTATCTAGTTTATTTCTCTTTTCTCTCCTTTTTGGTGTTGGTCACTCAATTTGGACAGATGGCTAAGGTTCGATCTTCTTAAAAGACTTCAAATTTTATAATGTAACTGGTTCATTATAAATAAAATAATAAATATTCTAAAATTAGTCCACATTTTCTTTCCTTCTTCAACAGACATACTGTATGCATATAACTACTTCTCAACAGTCACCTGCTGGCCTATAACAAATCAATTCCTCTTAGAGACTTCTGGGATGTGATTCTATAACAAGTAGTCCCAGACTGCCATGCATTTTGAAGTCCTAAATCTGTCCTTTAAAGTCATTGCCCTCATTATGCACTTCCTAGCTGCCACTTGCACATGCTATTAGTCGTCTGCTGGAGAGAACAGACTCCCACTCTATGACTTCTAGCTTCAGATCTGGCATTTACAGCCAGATAACCAAATTCATTAGAATGTGATGTAAAAGAAGAATCAACCAGGATCCCTCTCTGTATACTTCATCTGCATCTGCTGAAATCCAGTCACACCAGGCCCATCTCAAATGCAACCACCTTCTAGGGAGATTTCCCCGAACCCCAGACTAGATGCACACTCTCCCTTCTCCCAAAACCCTGAATACTTTAAATCCTTGTGATGCTTCTGACAAACTCCCTTGTAGCATAGCATCTCCTTACTGCATCTTGCCTTCTATGTGATTTAAATTCCTGGTATTCACACCCTTCTGTAACCCTCTACCTTCAAGAGAAGACTGGACTTAGTAGCTGGCTTCAACAGAATATACCAAAATGATGGTATGTCACCTTCTGGAGGAGATTATGTGACAAAAGGACCATCCTCTCTTGCTATCTTTCTTGGAGTTCTTGCTATTGGGGAAGAAAGCTACCTTGTTATAAGTAGCCCTTAGAAGAGGCTCACATGGTAGGAAACAGATGCAACCGACAACCACATGGGTGAGCTTGGAAATGAATTCTCCTCCAGTCAGGCCTTCGTGTGAGACTACAACCCCAGCCTCCACATGACAGCAGCCTTGTGAGAGACACTGAGCTGGAAGAATCTGTCTGAGCCATGCCCAGATTCCTGACCCATGGCAGTTATGAGACAATAAATGTGTGCTGTCCTAAAATGCTAGGTTTAGAACAATCTGCTACACAATTATAGATAATGAATTCAATCTCTTAAGAGCTAAAATAGTACACTTACCATGGCAGTCTTTACCCCCTCAAGAAGTTTATAGTGTAACAGAGGAGGGGGAGGATATCAGACATTTAACAAGTTACCACACAAATATATGTAGACTAACAACTGTGGTAAGACTCGCGGAAGTGATGGCCGAGCTGAGACTTGAAGGAAGAAGCAAGAGTGAGTGAAGCAAAAAGGAAGAAAGAGGGTGGCATGTATAAAGGCCCTGGAGCAGGTGTGGGCGTTAAAGCAAGCCAGGTGACTGGGGTACAGGAGGAGACCTATGTCAGGTGGGCTGCACAATTAGGTAGGAATGTACCACACTGAGGGTTCTGACTGTCAGCCAGGGTAATCAGGAGCCATCAACACATTTGGTTGTGGGGCGGTGTGCATATAAAGGGGTGACTTGGCCAGAGCTGCGTTTCTGGAGGATCATTCTCCCTGCCTTATGCCGAATGGATTACAGGGCAGGAAGCGTGAAAGAAGCCGGACTTATGAGAAGGTTACAGTAGTCCAGACAAAATAGCCTAGTAGTGGACTGTAATGATTTTGGTGGAAATAGAAGTAAACATACTAAAGAGCTACTCAAAAATAAAGGTGAACTGGCCTTTGGACAGGTATGGACGTCGGGGCATGACAAGAGGGATGTGAAAGGGGACTCCTGCCTGTCTGCCGCGTTCCTGGGAGTGGTAGTAGGATCTGAGCTGAGACTGAGGGCACTAAAGGAAGGCCTGGAGTCTTCTCCCAATGGGGAAGTGGATAAACTTTCAATCAAGGAGACTCTGTGCAATCTGTTTCACTGACTTTTTCCTTAAGGGGCATTTCTGCTCATCTTCCAGTTCTCTGCTGTATGCCAGACAGGAGTAATATTACAGCAAACCCACTAGTTTCAGAATCTACTTAATGCATCCAGTAACGTATGAATTTCTACCCGTGAGGCCAATCCAACCAATGTCACCTATACAACCAGGAAAAGCAATTTATTCTAGCCGTGAAAGTGGTCGCCTTCTGGTTCCTCTATTCACAGGCAAGGCAAGGTCTTGGTGAACATTAAGTGGCCTCTGCTTCACCTTAGCAATGATAGGAACATTTATTAGATACCTCCTGTCTACCAGGTACTTTGTGGGCCCCTTTGCATACATTATCTCTAATCTCATCAGCAAAATACTGTAAAATTTCTATAAATGAGGAAGCTCAGAGAAGCAAAGTGACTTCCCAAGCTAACAGCATGGTAAGTTGAAGGCAGGATTGGAACCCAGGTCTGCTAGACTAAAACCTGTATTCTTCCTCTTGTGCCACCTCTTCATTTCAATAGGACCTTCATTAGGAGCTGGTTTACCCAGTCAACCAGTCACCTACATATTCAACCCACTTCAGTTGTTCAGACAGCTAAAAACACCAGATCAATAACTTTGACTGTTTTCCTCCTGTTCTGTAACCGACCGACACTGATTAGGAACAGAACCCCAATTAACTAAGCCTGCAGCTCAGGAGGCAAGAACCTGTACACCTTAAATCAGCTGAGCACAACATGTTTTCCATGATGAGTGGACAACAGTTACCACCCAGGGATCCTCCAAAGAGAGAATGAACTGGAGACTCCACATGCATTCAATTTGTTGAAGGAAAATGCTGTGCCTTTTTAGAGAGTGCCTTTAGGAAGTAGTGAAGTAGAAAGAATCTAGGAAAAACTGGCCTGGCACATTATTTTAAGCAAGATAAGCTGAAAATAATGAGGTTTCCAGGTGTATAAACATGTGAAGAGCTGCTTCCAGGGTAAAGTGCAGGCTCTGGGCTTCTCTGAATCCTACTCAGAGGTCTACATGGCAGAGAACTCCAGGGATGCTTCTGTTACAGGTTGAGGAGGAGAGAGAGGCCCCCAAAACACCATGCTCAGAGAAGGGGTGGCACACAACCACCACCCCACAACCCCAAGACTTCAGCCACAGTGTTTCCCTCACCATGTGCCAATCATTCCAGATGGCCGTGCCCACAATGCCATAAAAGACCCAGGGTCTATTTCAACGATAATAATAACACATGTAATCACAAGTTCAAGAGCAAAGCACTTTCTTTCCACCACCCCACCTCCTGTGCCTCCCTGATGGTACAGGATACACCAGGTAATACCAGGCCATTCTATCACCCCAATGTGAGTGGGTGGTCATCCCTTGACTGCATCCCCCAAAGCATACCCTTCTCATTGACCTCCCATTGCTATTATGAAAAAGAGAGTCCAGGATATTGCCAGGACAGAAAAAGGGGTCTCAGAGTTCAATGTCTTCAGTGGGCCTGGCACTGGGATGAACAGAAGAGATAAAAGCGAGGGCAAGAAGAGTAGACCCCTGCCCTCCTGGCACCTACTTGGTTAAGCTGTGAGACTCTAGCCCAGTTGGATTGTCTATTTTCTCATCTATACAACGAGGCTGAATTTTTCTCATCTATTCAATGTGGATCATAACAATGCTACCTCAGAAGGGAGGTGATGAGAAGACACAAGGTAAAGAGGGAATCCAAGGAACCAGGAGCCCCTGCTCACTGGCTGTCACTGTGATCGCCACTTACCACTCTACTGCCTTACCCTGGGCATATGGTAGGAGAAGGCTGCTTAGAGGGGCATCTTCCCACCTTTGTGCCATCAAGAATCTCTTCCCTGCTCCCCTCATGTACCCTGTATTTTGAAGGATGTTGTCAACCTCACTGCATTAAGTATTCATTGCTTCCCTAATTTATTCACCTAAGACACAGAAGCATGATTAATATTTAAAAAGTAATGTAGAAAAGGTAGTAAAATAGACTTCATCAGAATTTAAAAAATTTGTCATAGGGCACTATCAAAAAAGTAAAAAATCAAACTCTGAGAATGGGAGAACATATTTTCAAGTCATATGTCTGAAAAGGGCTTACTAGCTAGAGTATATAAAGAATGCTTAAAACTCAACAATAGAAAGGAAAGTGATCTAATTTTAAAAATAGGCAAAGGATTTGAATAGGAAGAAGAGAGAAAAATGACCAACACACCCATGAAAAGACGGTCAACATGATTTGTCACTAGGGAAATGCAAACCGAAGCCACGATGAGATACCACCTCACATGCACTAGTATTGCTGTAATAAAAAAGTCAGACAGTAACAAGTCTTAGCGAGTGTACAGAGAAATGAGAACTCTCACATACTACTGGTCAGACTGTAAAATGGAGGAGCCACGGTGGAAAACAGTTCTACACTTCCTCGAAGAATACAGTTAGTAATATGACCCAGCAATTCTAAGAACCGAAACAGATTCAAGAAAATTATATTGGAAATTAGAAATATATCCAAGAAACCTGAAAACATATGTTCACATGAAAAACCAGTATGGAACATACGTAGAAATATTATCCATGAAAGTCAAAAGTAGAAACAACCCAAGTGTCCAACAAACAGAAAAGGTGATAGACAAAATGTAGTCTATTCATACAATCGACTATTTAGCCAAAAACAGGAAGGAAGTATGGATACATGCTACAACACGGATGACACTTGAAAATATGCTGAGTGAAAGAAGCCAGACACAAAAGGCTACATACTGTATCCTTCCATTTACACAAACTGTCCAGAATAGGCAAATCTATAGAGACAGAAAGTAGATGAATGGTTTCCATGGGAGTCGGGGAAAGGAGAATAGAAGATACTATTTCATGTGGGTGAGGTTTCTCCTTGAGGTGATGAAGATGTTGTGGAATTCGATAGGGATGATGCTTGTACAACTTTGTGAATATACTAAAAATCATTGAATTGTACATTCTAAAAGGGTAAAATTTATGGTATGTGAAATCAGTCTGTCTCAGCTATATAAAATATGTAGTAACATATATTATATATTATAAACTGAGTGAGATATATTGACTGAGTGAATTATACCTGCAGCAAACCAGTACGACATGCTGATGACAACAAAGTTTAGCTAGAAGAGTTCAAGATGTGACGTCTGGATTCTGAGTCTGCCCCTTGGCTAAGTCTGTGTCCATGATTAATTGAGTGAATCCCTCTGCCCAATGATGTTCATCTATGAGATGAGATGGTATCATTACATGGTCATAAAGATCAAACGGAATGATGCATGTAAAATGATGAGCAAATTGCATCCTGCAGTCAAGTTTTTATGCATACTGGTTACCGTCCTCAGCTCCCTGATGGAAGGAAGGAGAAAGCCACTGTCCCATTCAGAGTGAGAAGGAGCCACCGCCCGGCCCACCCTTCCCTCTGGCCGCCACCCCTTACCTCAGGTGTCAGGGCATTGTTATCTGAGGTCTGACTGGACAGCAGGATGTGCGTGAACCCTTCTTCCTTCCGCACGACGATGTCTCGAAACCGACAGTTGCTTTCATTCTGGCGGACACTGTACCTGAGCCTCTTGTCAAAGACGTAGTCCTTCTCTGCTTCCAGCTTCCTCTTCACCGGACTGTGCAGGTTCAATCCTCCGTTGGTCAGAGCAGAGCCTTCCAAAACCAGATAAACAATGTAAGAAACTGACACGGGCCACAATCCTTTCAACAGAAGGGCTTGTTTGTGGCTGGGACACATCACCTCCTCCCCTGTGCCACCCTCTGTTCTAGAAAGAGGGAGGATAACGACACAGGCGGAATTCCTACATTTCCAAATTCAGAAGAGGGCCTATAGGGCTGTTTGTGAAGGTGCAGTCCTCTGCTCTTTTCTCCCCCACATCAGCTTCTGTTCAGATTCCTTGGCCACAGGGAATCCACTGACCACCCTGAGAGGCAGCCCACTCCACTGGTGGATGTCTATGAATGATAGGGAATCATCTTTAAGATCAAGACCAGCAGCTAACCCTTATCCAACCCATACTATGTGGTAAGCACATCACAGGCATGATTTTATTTAATGTGAGAAACAGAGGTGGGGCTCTGGGACCCCCCCAGTGATTTGTTGGGGGCTGCCTTGAGATGAGAGAGGTGAGTACCAAGCAGGCAATGTCCTTAGGTCTCTCTCTTCCTCTCCCAAATCAATTACAATGACTTTGCATTTTTCTGTTTTACATATTAGCATTCACAAATGGCCTGAAAGCGCCCTGTTGAAAAGGTCTGAAAACTAGTAACAGAATGATCCACATGTACAACGGTTTCCAGTCTCCAGCCTCACACAGGATACATCAGGAACTCCGGGATATTCTAAAGAAAGCAAGGCCAATACCGCCAAACCTCCATCAGAAGCAGGTCCAGGAAGACGCTCAAATGTGTATTTTGAAAACACTTCCCAATCACCTCCATCCAAAAAAAAAGAGGAAGAGAGCAAGAGAGAAGGAAGACACAAATTACCAGTATCAGAAATGAAAGAGGAGGCGTCACTATTGATCTTATAGACATTAAAAGGATAGCAAAGAAATACTAAGAAAAATGGCTCTGCACATTATTTCATAACTTAGATGAAATTTCTTGGAAGAAATTCTAAGCAATTTTCCTTGCATCCACTCAAGTGTTCTGGAATCTTCTGACTGCTCTAAATCAGTGCTGAAGACAGGAAAAGTAACCCCAAGAATGTAGGGCAAAGGAAGCCAAGTGCCCAAGACAGACTGGGAATGGTTCCTGGCTCAGACA
>PVKP010005979.1:42996-86093 GCA_004027715.1 Plecturocebus donacophilus | reverse complement strand
TTTTTTTTTTTTTTAAGTAATGAGTTTTTGTTTAGAAAACATTGTCAGAGGTGTTCTAAAAATATTTAGGCCGGTCATGGTGGCTCTCGCCTGTAATCCCAACACTTTGGGAGGTCAAGGTGGGTGGATCACATGAGGTCAGGAGATCGAGACCAGCCTGGCCAACATGGTAAAACCCCATCTCTACTAAAAATATAAAAATTAGCTGGGCGTGGTGGCAGGTGCCTATAATCCCAGCTGCTCAGGAGGCTGAGGCAGAAGAATAGCTTGAACCCGGGAGGCAGACGTTGCAGTGAGCCAAGATCGGGCCACTTCACTCCAGCCTGGGCAACAAGAGCAAGACTCTGTCTCAAAAAAAAAAGGAAGAAAAAAGAATAAAAAAATTGATATTTTCTTCATTAGATAACTAGTATGTATTTACTGTAATACATTTGGAAAGTATAGAAAAGAAAAAAAAAGGCTGGGCGTGGTGGCTCGCGCCTGTAATCCAAGCACTTTGGAGGCCAAGGCGGGTGGATCACCTGAGGTTGGGAGTTCAAGACCAGCCTGACCAACATGGTGAAACCCCGTCTTTAAAAAAAAAAAAAAAAAAAAGTAAAAATAACGAATTATCCAAAAACAAAATATTCACATTCCGGTTAACAGTCTTCTCGTCTTTTTATCATAGAATTATTTTATATATTCCGTAGGTCTATTTTTCTTGTGCCTGTTTTAACTTCCAGCTCAATTTAGGCCTCAAGTATTCTATAAACTACTGGTCAGGAACTATGAAGTCAAGAGAGCTATCTTAAGATTTTTTTCTCTCTTATTTAATAGTTTGGGGTAATATAATATTTATATTTTTTATGCTAAAGTTGTTGTAATGCTACTAGGTCAAAAGTTGCCCAGGCAGTTGCTTACTTGACAAAGTCCTTAGGGCAGCCTGGTTGGGGTTGTTTGCCTGTTTGTCCTGCAGGTTAGATAAACCACGTTCAGGTTCATGAACTCTGGGCAGCAGAATATGGTTGCCCATCTGCACAATAAGCCAGTGAATTGAGGGCATCAGCTGCATTCTCCCGAATGGTTTTGTCATTCTCCAGAAATTATCTTCCTCTTTGTTGCAAACAGTACCCTTTGATGTGTCAGCACCATTCAAAGCACCAGCAGTGACTTCTGCATCACTAACACATTTCTGCTTTCTTTGTCAGTTTGCACCCAGGCTTCTATCTCTTTTGCTCCAAGTTTTTCCTGAGGCTTAAAAGAAATCTGCCCCTTACTCTTTCTAAAATATGTCCTGGCATGTTTAGGAAATGACTTATTCTCTCAAGGCTACAAAATCTTCATCAGAAATTTTTTTAAAAAGGTGCTTTTGCTGACATGATTTCAAGTCATTGTCTCTAAACTGTTCTTGTGTTTGATTTGACTAGAATATCAGGCATAAGCAGTATTTAAAATTGTACATTCATTGTAATAATGGAGTGAGAATTCCTAAATGTTACATGCCTGATAAACCATTCTTCATTAAACCTCATATGCAGTATAATTTTCTATCTTAAATAAAACTTTTTTTATAGGCTAACCCAGGGAGTTAATATTTGGTGGCTAGAAGATAGAAATAATGTTCATAGATACCACAATATTTCCTCTACGTAAGCTCAATAATTGTGTAAGAACAGGATATATTGTTATCCTCAGACAAGCCTCTGGTTCTGAAAAGATCCTTCATCAAATGTAAATAAAAATGGTTCAAGGAGGTTGGGTATGGCACGGGAAAATATCTTTGACTTTCCAAGCATTATTTATACTTTGTAAGCAACAGGTAACACTCTAGAACACTCTAGCAACATAAATTTCCCAAATATTAAACTATCAGCCTATTCTTTTTTTTTTTTTTTTTTTGAAACAAAGTCTCTTTCTTTCACCAGGTGCTAGGCTGGAGTGCAGTGGCTGATCTCAGCTCACTGCAACCTCCACCTCCCCCTACTTCAAGCAATTCTCCTGCCTCAGCCTCCCAAGTAGCTGGGACTATAGGCGTGTGCCACCACATCCAGCTAATTTTTGTATTTTAGTAGACACGTGGTTTCACTATGTTGGCCAGGATGGCCTCGATCTTTTGACCTCATGATCCGCCCACCTTGGCCTCCCGAAGTGCTGGGATTACAGGCATGAACCACAGTGCCCGGCCAACCTATTCTTATTCTGTTTAATTCAAATAAACTCTTTTTTTAAGATGGGGTCTTGTCATGTTGCCCATGCTGGTCTCGAACTCCTGGCTTCAAGCAGTCCTCCTGCCTTGGACTCCCAAAGTGTTGGGGTTACAGGCATGAGCTACCATGTCTGGCCCAAAAAAATTTTATTAAATATATAAAGCTTTAAGTTATATTAGACTGGCTGGGCATGGTAGCTTATGCCTGTAATCCCAGCACTTTGGGAGGCCGAGGAGGGCAGGTCATTTGAAGTCAGGAGTTCGAGACCAGCCTGGCCAACATGGTGAAACCCTGTCTCTACTAAAAATACAAAAAAAAAAAAAAAAAAAAAAAGAGCCGGACATGGTGGCATGAGCCTGTAATCCCAGCTACTTGGGAGGCTGAGGCATAAGAATCTCTTGAACCCAGGAGGCAGAGGTTGCAGTGAGCCAAGATCACACCACTGCACTCCAGCCTGGGTGACAGAGTGAGACCTTGTATCAAAAAAAAAAAAAAATTAGACCTGGGCCCAGTGGCTCACACCTGTAATCAGAGCACTTTGGGAGGCTAAGATGAGTGGATTATGAGGTCAGGCATTCGAGACCAACCTGGCCAACATAGTGAAACCCCGTCTCTACTAAAAATACAAAAAAATTAGCTGTGCGTGGTGGCAGGCACCTCTAATCCCAGCTACCCTGGAGGCTAAAGCAGGAGAATCGCTTGAATCGGGGAGGCAGAGGTTGCAGTGAGCCGAGATCGCACCACTGCACTTCAGCCCAGGCGACAGTGCTAGACTCTGTCTCAAAAAAAATTTAGTCTGAAAGAGGACTTCTGGACTATTGGCCTTGGTCCAATAGCTCAGTGAAAAGAACTGCCGTCCCAGATGCATAGTTTGTTTTTGTGGCAGGAAAAAGGTGGCCTGGGAAAGTGGAATGAAGAATGCACAAGCACAAACTTCAGGACACTTTCAGTTATATTTCCTTGGCTGGTACTGCATTGAATGCCCTTCTATCTGTAAGAGAGGCTAGAAAAATTAGTATTTAACATTTCCACCTTCTATAGTGGAGGGAGACAAAGGAGAAATAAATGGAGAATGGCGTTGGGTAAGCCAGCCTATAGTGTCTACCCTAAACACAAAACCACTCTTCAGAAACTCAGTATTTTTCTATTGAATTTGCACATCATTTTTTCATGCCCAAGCAATAAATATTGGCCAAGAGGTATAATCTTTTATTTTTTCATTAGAAAATACATTTAAAAGGCTTTATTTGTTTTCCAGTTTGGTTGTATGGTTTTCACAAACTCAACTTTTAAAAAATATTTTATGCTTTTTGAAACAGGGCCTCCATCTGTCACCCAGGCTAGAGTGCAGTGGTGTGAATCCAGCTCACTGCAGCCTCAAGCTCCCAGGCTCAAGTGATCCTCCCACCTTAGCCTCCTAAGTAGCTGGAATTACAGGCACACACCACCATGCCCAGCTAATTTTTTTATTTGTTATAGAGACGAGGTCTTTTTGCTCAGGCTGGTCTTGCACTCCTGAACTCAAGCCATACTCCCACTTTGGCATCCCAAAGTGCTGTGATTATAGGTGTGAGCCACCATACCCAGCTGCCAACTTTGACTTACACAGAAATCTGCAAAAACATAACTTTTTTTTTTTTTACATTTTTTGAGTCCTGATGTACAATTCATAGTAAAAAGAGCGCTAGATTTTTAGTGTAACAGACTTACTTTTAAAATTTGACTTTGTAGATGTAAAATTTTGAACAACTTAATTTCTATGGTAGCCAGTCTTCAAGATGGCCCCTACCAATCTTACCCCCTACTGGCATTCATACCATTGAATAGCATTTACCCATGGTGTATAAGGTTGGTCTCTCTTTTATGGCCTTTTAAGATTAGGCCATAAAAGCCAGCAGTTTTTGTCCTGGGCTCTCTCTCTCTTGCATTTCTCACTCTGGGGGAATCCAGCTTCCATTTCTTCCAGACATCCAGGCAACTTTGTGGAGAGGGTCATGTGACAAAGAACTTGGACAGATATGAATCGATCACATTCATTTTCACAGGTTTACTTTACTCTTTTTTAAACTCCTTTTTTTTGTTTAAGATTAGCATAATTTAAAAAAATGTCTTTGCTCATTGCTTTTTGCTGGAACTAATGTAGAATACATGTCATTGTATACAGTTGGCCCTGTGACATTGCCTTGACACCCTACTGCAGTGAGGATGGTTTTGTTATTTAAGGTTACTTGCATTTAATAATGAATGTCTTTCCAAGACTGTTGAATGGTAGGTCTGATGTGTCTTTAGTGGGCTACCAACTCAATAAAATATTGACCTATTGATGTAAATAGGCACAGTCTTCCACTAGAAGGCCTCGATGATTTTAATATGTCCCACAAGGGGAATGCACCTCCATTACTGAATCACTGATATGGGGAGGATGCGGTGAAGATGACTGTCTGCCACACATCTGCAGAGTTGTCCAGTCTTATTTTGCTTTGTCTCTAGCCCTTTGTCCCTTTCCACTGTCCCATCCAGTTCCAGTCAGACTCCATGACTGCAACTGCTGCCAACTTTGCTACACAACCTCAGATCATCTCCACTATTTTTCTTTATACTTTTTAGAAATTACTTTCTTATTTCTTATCTTATGCTACTTCTATACCTCAATGCTTTCATGCCAGAAGAGGAGTGTATATATAAGTGTATTTATACACATATGTCTGTGTAAATGTATATACACACACATATACACAAACACATTTATGTGTGTGTATTCTATCCAATTATATATTCAATTAGAACATTCCTTTTTTTCTTGGTCAGCGTAGCATGCTGGGAATAATTTTCAGTTCATTGAACTGTCTTCACTATCGTTTTTGTTGCTGGATACTCAGGGCCTACTTCTTTGCCCCAAGGCAGGGCTTTTGCATTGTTGTTGCTGTTGATTTAGATTTTTAAGTTTGTTCTGCATCTGCAGTAGTTCTAAAAGTCTGAGGGTTTTGAAATACTGATTTCTAGAGAGAAGAGATGTCCAGTGCTATTACTTATGGGTCCCAGGCTCTCACCATTGTTATTGCCAGTTAGCCCCACCTCCTAACTGGTCTTTTTGCCTCCAGTCTTGCTCTCCCCCATGTACCAGTCAATCCTATGTAATTCTGGTAGATACAGCTCATTGAAAACATAACTGGGAAAATGAATGAATCCTAATATGGATAACTCTTAAAGACATAATGTTGAGTGAAAAAAGCCAGACACAACAGAAGATTGTTATAAACAGAATGTTTATAACATTCATAAAAGGCAAAATTAAACTATTTTGTTCAGACATGTAATTAGAGAGTAAACAAAGAAATCAAATAATAATGATTAGCCCTATAGGAGGAAATGTGCGTTTGGATATGTTAAAGAATGAGGGTTGGGGACAGGAAAGGCTACATAATTTGTGGGGTCCAATGCCAAATAAAAATGTTGGATCCCCTGTTCAAAAATTATTATGAATTTCAAGATGGCAACAGCGGAACATTAAACCAAGCAGAGCACCCTTCTTAATACCAGGCTCTGTGCAATTGCTCAAGTTGCACACACCCATGAAGCCAGCCCTAATTTGAAGACTGACTTCTAGGGTTCTGTTAATGCTTTTCTTTTCTTTCTTTTTTAAACTTGGGAGGAAGTGAATCATACATATATTTGTTTCAGAAAAATACTGAAGTTGAACATTTACAATGTAAGTACTTTTCTATAAATTTATTGTATTTTACAATTTTTAATGTGAAAAACAAAAGCAACTAGAACTGACCAGACTACTTCCTGCTCAAAAACATATGAAATATTTTCCCATGTATTAAAGTGCTTCCCTTTGCATTTTCTTGCATTTTCATTTGTTGCAGGCTCAGCTCAAATGCCAGCTCATCTATGAAACATCCTAGATTTCTTCCGTTAAAATTAACCATTTTCTTCCTCTCTTCCATTTTCTCTATTATAGCTTTTAATTACCCTGCTTCAAATCAGAGTTCTTTGAAATTGTTTTTTCTGATGAACATGAAATCTTGAAGAAATATTTCATTTTTATTTCATATTTAGGACCCTATAGGGCATTGGATAAGTGATTATTGTATTTAATTGAAGTTATTTCTGAAGATTATCATAAAATCTAAAATGCTCAAAATCCTACACATTGTAAGTCCTTAAACTATTCAATGATGGAAAATAACAAAGGTAAAAGTTTCTATGCAAACTAAGATATGTTTCTTCACCTGGTAAAAACATGAAATAGACACCAGGTGTTTTATGATATCATTCAACATTTTTCTGTTTCACATCTGAGATGAATCTCTTTTTTTTTAACTTCTTTTTTTATTAAAAAAAAAATTGAACCACATAACCCACCTTTTTAGAATCTTATAGTAGAACCCATCAAGTTGGTGTGAAAATAGAAAGGCCAAGTGCCTGACAGGCCTGAACAAGAGACATGGACAAAGGCGGAAGAAAACACACTGTTTTCCAAATGTTTTCATCTCTCCACAAAGCTGTCATGCAGTAATGTTATACTGTAGCAAGAATTACTATCAAACTCCACTCATCTGGCCAGAGACCCTCACAGTGTTAGCGAAAACTTGCCTCTCACGAGGCACACTACCTACACTTGCGAGTTCATCAGCCAGTCAGTAGCCTCAACTCCAAGCTCTAACAATGTGCAGAGACGAATCTCATAGTCATCTTTTTAAGACTTTTAACATCACAAATATAATATGAGATCGTTTTTATGTAATAGACACTCTAGATACCATTTTCACCAGGAACACATTTTAAAACACTATTACCCACTATTTCTTTGAATTTTCTTCTTAGAATATTTTAGCTCCCACTAACACTTTGGGTTTTTTTGATAAAATGTGACTTGGACATTTTCTTACAACAGACAGATGGGTGTGTTCTGTGGGTATTATTTCTCAAATGAAGAAAATGTTCCTCTTTACCAGCATCTGGGTAAGATTTGGATTTCTGTCACAGATTCAAAATATAGACAGAAGTATCATCTCTCTCCCACATAAGGTGACTCTGCAAGTAATCTTTTTCTGTTTCTTTTTTTTTTTCCTTATGCCAAGCTTCGAAATCACAAATGAAGTATGGGTTCAGAAAAGCCACTATATTATTAGTATTAGTATTTGGACATATCTATTCATCATTAATTTTTATGGGTATCTCCAATCATACTGCCCAGAGAGCCAGTTTTCAAGTCTGTGGTAGCATAAATACCTATTATATATAAGTAAAACACTGATGAGTAGACTGAAAACAATTTTTTTTTTAAATAGATACACGGTCTCACTATGTTGCCCAGGTTGGTCTTAAGCTCCTGAGTTCAAGAGATCTGCCCACCTTAGCCTCCCAAAGTGTTGGAATTATAGGCATGCACCACAACACTCAGATGAATAGACTTTTCAATGTATATAGAAATAAGAATATTTTATTCATCTGTACATGTAAGTTAACTATACAAATCCTGCCCGAATGAATTATGACATTTGGCTGACAAGCGTATGACTATGTACTCAATGGTATAGACATAGAGTAAGATAATTCAAGGAAAAATGTCTGCCATTTCTATAAGACAATTTATCTTAATTGACACAAAGATTTTAAATGATTCTTACTCTGCCAAGTAATCATATACAAGGTGGAAAAAATCAACCTTTTATTGTTTGCTGGAGACAATTACAGGAAGAGACAATAAAATTTCACTAAAGGATTATTTATGCCCTATGGCATCCCTTTCTACAACACTTATCACCTAATGACCACAGATCAATACCCACAAATACAGTAAGACCAATTTTTTTTTTTTTTTGAGAGGGAGTCTCGCTCTACCACCCAGGCTGGAGTGCAGAGGCGTGATCTTGGCTCACTGCAACCTCTGCCTCTTAGGTTCAAGCAATTCTCCTGCCTCAGCCTCCTGAGTAGCTGGGACTACAGGTGCATGCCACCACACCCAGCTTATTTTTTGTATTTTTAGTAGAGACAGGGATCATTTTTACTTGAGCTCTCTAATTTTTGGATGGCTCTATCCAGCTTTTGAAATATGATGAGGCTAGGCCCATACAGAATTTGGGTGATTCCACAGTGGTTTTACTTCTGAATCATATGCAAGCTCCCAGGGAAGAGTGGATCTCTGCAAGTTCCATGCCCACAAAAGTTCTTTCCCCTCTAGTGATGCTTTTCTTTCCCTCCCTCCCTCCCTCCCTCCCTTCCTTCTTTCTTTTCTTTTCCTTTTCTTTTCTGGGAGTCTTGCTCTGTTGCCCAGGCTGGAGGGCAGTAGCATGATCCTGGCTCACTGCAACCTCCACCTTCTGGGTTCAAGTGATTTTCCTGCTTCAGCCTTCTGGTAGCTAGCACTACAAGCAGGCACCACCACACGCGGCTAATTTTTGTATTTTTAGTAGAGACGGGGTTTCAAAATGTAGGACAGGCTGGTATCGAACTTCTGACCTCAGGTGATCCACCGCCTCAGCTTTCCAAAGTGCTGGGATTATAGGTGTGAGCCACCGTGCCCAGCTGATGCTCTTCATTGATTATAGTCTTCTGCTCACTTAGAGGCTTGACTCCACACTTTATTATTTACAGTTAATCTGTCTCCCAGCAATCCCAGTGGCCTTGAGTTCTTACCCATTAGCAACTGAACACTAGGAATTATCTATAGTAAACAGTACATTTATGCACCTTTTAGCCTGGATTAAGATTCAAGAGATTTCCTACATAGATCTAAGTTTCCAAAGCCCATTTTCTTTCCATTTCATATGGAGGTAAGCTGTCATACTTGGTAATGAGAATGTGCTCAGGTGCCCTTCAGTGCCCTACACTCAGAGTACACACTGACTTGTCCTGTTTTAAGCTACAAAGTTCCAGAGAGAAGAGTGACCTTGATGTCAAGGGAAATTACCATTCCAGAATACAGCACAGTTTCAGCATCACAACTAAGAGTCACCATTTTGCAAGGCAATTCCATGAAGAGAAAAATTACGTTCTCATTCAAATAATGAGATAAATATAGAGTTTGCCCTGCTTTGGTGAGACCTGGCTAATAGGTTGTAGTCTTTACTTTGAAGCTGCGATGGGAAGCAGGTCATACTATAAATCGATAAATAAATATAAAAAGAGAGAGAGAATCTAGTAAACCTAAATGATTTATTCATTAAGACATGTAGAATAGGCCAGGTTTGATGGCTCATGCCTGTAATACCAGCACTTTGGGAGGCCAAGGCAGTTGGGTCACCTGAGGTCAGGAGTTCAAGACCAGCCTGACCAAAATGGTGAAACACTGTCTCTACTAAAAATACAAAAATTTGCCAGGATGGTGGCAGGCACCTGTAATCCCAGCTACTCGGGAGACTGAGGTAGAAGAATTGCTTGAACCCAGGAGATGGAGGTTGCAGTGAGCCAAGATTTTGCCACTGCACTCCAGCCTAGGTGACAGAGCAAGACTCTGATTTAAAAAAAAAAAAAATGTGGAATATTAGTGACCTACCTAGTGCTTAGATGACTCATTGGCCATGGTTTAACAAATGCCCTGTGGCTTCTATTGATCTTTGCTGCATGTTCCTAAGACCATATTTGCTTTCTCTGTGCACAGGAGCATCTGAATACAAAAGGTGCATGTCTGTCTCCAATGTCAGTGGAGAAGAGGTTCACCAATAGTCTCTCCAAAAAAGGTGACTTGTTATAAATTGAAAGTCTTTAGGGCCTCGAAAGTGAATTTCATGTGTGCATATAATAGAAACCAGACCATCCCAAAATATTCTCCATGTTTTATAAAAGAAATCTGGCCAGTCATTTTTCAATGATGAGTAACTAAGAAGATATTTGATTTATTTATATATATTGTATGACCTTAGAATTTTATAGCTAAAGCTCATAAAAAAAGACATGTACGTGCACTCAGGGGTAGGGTGATTCACTTCACTTTAGCAGAATGTGTACGACTTGTGAGATGTACAGTACTGAGAACTCTGGGTTTGATTTTAGGGAAGGCTATGACTTCCTCTTTAGATGCTGGATGTTTTCTCTTGATAGACAGTGTGAATCGTTTTTTCTCTTTTTTTTTTTAGCCTACAGGAGATAAATTCAAAACTTCCTCTTTAGCTCAAATTATTAGTTGTTTAAAATACAAAGGGCTGTCTTTTCTTTTTTTTTTTTTGAGACTGAGTCTCGCTCTGTTGCTCAGACTGGAGTGCAATGGCACGATCTTGGCTCACTGCAACTTCCTCCTTACGGGCTCAAGTGATTCTCCTGCGTCAGCCTCCCAAGTAGCTGGGATTACAGGCACCTGCCACCACACCCAGCTAATTTTTGTATTTTAGTAGAGATGGGGTTTCCTCATGTTGGCCATGCTGGTCTCGAACTCCTGACCTCAAGTAATCCACCTGCCTCAGCCTCCCAAAGTGCTGGTATTACAGGCATGAGCCACTGCGCCCGGCCAAAGGACTGCCTACCTATGCATTCTAACATTTCCCCTTGAGTATCCTGAACAGCGTACATATTACTTCACCTCACTCAGCCTCAGAGTTCTTATCAGTACAGTAAAAGCATCAGGAAACATCCACACTTTCCAAATTATTTTGGAGCAGCACTCAAAGGGCCTCCTTTAGCAGGAGAAGCTTCAGGTTGAAGGTGGGCTTCAGGGTGGACTGAGGACTGAAGTGGACTGCTGATGCTTTCCCTCCAATTCAAAAGCAATGACAACACCATTTTAGTTACTTCGTACCCTAAGAAAAGACTTCTCTGGAACAAAATGTTTGTAGAATATAAGAAATCTTCTGCCTTATAATTTCTGAGGCCTTTTTCAGCTTTATAAAGTTTCAGGCACTAAGACTGGAATTTAAAAACTGTAATTAAGATTTAGGTTCTTCCACTAACTTGCTGTGTAACTTAGGCATGTCACTCCTCCTCTTCAGGCCTTCAATTTTTTTCATCTATAAGTTTAGAGAATTGAATGCAGTAATTTTGAAGGTTGCTTCTGCCTTAAAATGCTTTCTTTATTCTCCTCATCCTACTTTTCCCAGGTATCTGCATACAGTGGCCTCAGGTAGAGGGATAAATGGGACTTAAAGAGAGGAAGATTACACTGCTTTCTCCTTTGTGGTTTTTTTTTTTTTTTTCTGTCGCTTGATGTTATGACTGAATCCATTTCAAGAAAAGTAAATAAAAGATAGGGTAAGTGAAGGACTGGATAAGCAGAGACATAACATTTAAATATGGCATCATTGTGAAACTGTTTTATTTGCTCCAGGAAAGATTCATGAAAATAACCTGTGAGGTTCTGACAAAGGACTGAGTCAGACTAAGATTACCTCACAACATTGCAATCTTTTGTTTATAGCCAAACTGACTGCTGACCTGACAGAACACGTTGGGGATTTTCCTCCCTGCCAGTTTCCGCCATGGTAATGCCAAGTCATGCTTTCCCTAACCACTGGTTTCTGGAACACACTGCATTTTGTGTCATAGGAAATGAGCAGGGTAGTTTCACCCACTGGGGTTCTTTACAGCAGTTTCCGTTAATGAGTCCTATACACTGTATCCTTGGGCAACATTCTCATAAATTATGATATGGTATCAAAATGTTATCCTAAATTATGGGCATACCTTCACTCCCTTGCAATTCCATGTATTCTATTCCCATCATCACAAGGAGGGGAATATTTTGGCCCCAGATAAAGATTACCAAAGGAACTCTATTGACTCAAGTGTTCTCTTAAAAGCCCTAAAGGTACTTAAGGGTATGCACTAGTATGTACTGGCCAAGGAAAGAGGTCATGCTTTAGAAGGGAGGTCTGTAGCCATTACCCATATTGGTTATTACCTGGTCTACTCACATTCCACACCCCACTGGCATTTGGTTAGATTTCAGGCCTCTGAAGTTCTTTCCAAAGATATTTAGTCCCCTGCTTCTCCAATCACTTCCTGTTTACACTAGTATCTGTCTCTAGAATATTTTTCTTTTAAGAATTTTTTAGACTGGGCACGGTAGCTTATGCCTGTAATCCTAACACGTTGGAAGGCCAAGGTGGGTGGATCACCTGAGATCAGGAGTTCAGACCAGCCTGGCCAACATGGTGAAACCTCGTCTCTACAAAAACACAAACATTAGCCAGGCATGGTGGCAGGCACCTGTAATCCTGGCTACTTGGGGGACTGAGGCAGGAGAATCTCTTTTTTTTTTTTCTTCCGAGATGGAGTCTTGCTTTGTCACCCAGGATGGAGTGCAGTGGCTCGATCTTAGCTCACTGCAACCTACGCCTCCCAGGTTCAAGCAATTCTTTTGCCTCAGCCTCCCAAATAGCCAATACACCTGGCTAATTTTTGCATGTTTAATAGAGATGGGGTTTTACCATGTTGGCCAAGCTGGTCTTGAACTCCTGACCTTGTGACCTGCCTACCTCGGCCTTCCAAAGTGCTGGGATTACAGGTGTGAGCCACCACGCCTGGCCAATGAGAATCTCTTGAACCCGGGAGGCCGAGGTTGCAGTGAGCCGAGATTGTGTCCAGCCTGGGTGATAAGAGTAAAACTCTGTCTCAAAAAAACAAAAAAAAGAAAAAAAAAGAATTTCTTAACTTATATACATTTCCTGCCTTTCCTGAAACTTCAGCACACTCTTTTGCATTTGACTTTACCTCCACTTTCTTTTCTTTTTTTTTTTTTCTGAGATGGAGTTTAGCTCTTGTTGCCCAGGCTGGAGTGCAATGGCACAATGTTGGCTCACTGCAACCTCCGCCTTTCAGGTTCAAGTGATTCTCCTGCCTCAACCTCCTGAGTAGCTGGGATTACAGGCATGCGCCACCACGCCTGGCTAATCTTGTATTTTTAGTAGAGACAGGGTTTCTCCATGTTGGTCAGGCTGGTCTCAAACTCCTGACCTCAGTTGATCCACCCACCTTGGCCTCCCAGAGTGCTGGGATTACAGGAGTGAGCCAGCATGCCTGGCCTTCACCTCTACTTTCTTACCACCTGGAGTAATAGGAAGTGAGCATTTGTTACATGACATCAAATCTCACCACTCTTCTGTTAGTTCCTCAGTCATACAACAGGATCCTTTCATAATATTGGTGAAAGACTATTACAGTCAGATATTCTTCCCATGGCAAATGGGAAAGGGGTCCTTTTCATAGGTATCAGGTATTTGGGCATTAACTACAGAGGTGGCCTCTGGGAGGGACATAGTTCAATGGAGCTTGTAAACATTAATCACCAAGTCAAAAAAAAAAAAGGAATAATTTATTCCTCTTATATACATAGATAGACTCCAGATGGTCATGGTAAGCCTTTGTGACAATTTATCTCCCTCAAGATTGTTCCTGAAGATATTCGTTTAACCTACTTATTCAACTAATTTCATCCGCATGGTTTAACCAAGGGGCTCACTGAACCTAGTTTTAATTTGTCTTATTTTTTAATTTTCTCAAAAAATTATTTTTTCTGTTCATGACTTTCCTAGGACTACTTTTAATTTTAAAAGAGAAAATATTAGGTTTTATCTGCAAACTTTTACTTTCTTAAAATCACTGAAAAATTTAATTGTAGATTTTTTTTTTTTTTTTTTTTTTGAGATAGAGGCTCACTTGTTGCCCAGGCGGGGCTCTCTGCTTCCAGGTTCAAGCAATTCTCACATCTCAGCCTCCTGAGTAGCTGAGTACAGATGTGCATCACCACGCATGGCTATTTGTTTGTATTTTTAGTAGATACGGGGTTTCGCCATGTTGGCCAGGCTCGTTTTGAACTCCTGGCCTCAAGTGATCCACCTACCTTGGCCTCCCAAAGTGCTGAGATTACAGGTGTGAGCCGCTGCTACCAGCCCTAATTGTAGATATTACATCTAGTATGTAACATCGACCTGATCTGAAGTATTTCTAGAAAATTACAAGAATAAAATTTGAAGTTAGAGAGTTCTGTGAGAAACAATAAGAAAGAATCAAGTTGCCTTTAATTTTTTTTTTTTTTTTTTTTTTTTTTTTGAGACAGAATTTTGCTATTTCGCTCAGTCTGGAGTACAGTGGCTTGATCTCTTCTCACTGCAACCTCTGCTTTCTGGTTACAAGCAATTCTCCTGCCTCAGCTTCCCAAGTAGCTGGGATTACAGGCACCCGCCATCATGCCTGGCTAATTTTTGTATTTTTAGCAGTGACACAGTTTCACTATGTTGGCCAGACTGGTCTTGGAACTCCTGACCTAGTGATCCGCCCACCTCGGCCTCCCAAAGTGCTGGGATTACAGGTGTGAGCCACAGCATTTAGCCTGGCTTTAATTTTGTTTTAATTTAATTTAGGGGTAAGTTTGCTATTGAAAAAGTAGAACTTATTAGCTAATGCAGGATTGGTTGATGGCAGAAACCATTTAGAAGTCTTATGGACAAAGGTCTTCCAAACTGTGGGCTCATTTCTTCTAAATAAATAAGTATTAATATGATGATATGTATTCAAAATAAGTTTCCTCCTTAAAGAGGAAGAAACAGAAAGAAAATTATGCTATGTACAATTTATTTACAAAATATTCTCCCCCTAAATGCTTACATGAAAATAACAAGTAGCTGGGTGTTGTGGCTCACACCTTTAATTACAGCACTTTGGGAGGCTGAGGTGGGCGGATCACCAGAGGTCAGGAGTTTGATACCAACTTGGCCAACATGGTGAAACCCCATCTCTACTATAAATATTAAAATCAGCCAGGTGTGGTGGCATGTGTCTGTAGTACCAGCTATTGGGGAGGCTGAGGCAGGAGAATCATTTGAACCTTGAAGGTAGAGTCTGCAGTGAGCTGAGATCACACCACTGTACTACAGCCTGGGCAACAGAGTGAGACTCTGTCTCTAAAAACGTAAATAAATAAATAACAAGTGTTTTGCTGGAATACTCTAACTCATGGATAGGCAACATAAAAATCATTTAAACTGCTATTTTGAGGAGACTGATTTGAGCAATAATGAAACTTCATTCTTCCACAAAAATTAAAAATAAATAAACTTATTTTGAATGTATATAATCATACTAATATTTATTTAGAAGGAAGGAGCCCACAATTTGGAAGACCTTAGTCCATAAGACTTCTTTTTTTGTTTGTTTTAGACAGAGTCTCATTCTGTTGCCCAGGCTGGAGTGCAGTGGCACTATCTCGGCTCACTGCAGTCTCTGCCACCCAGGTTCAAGCAATTCTCCTGCCTCAGCATTCTGAATAGCTGGGATTACAGGCACCTGCCACCACGCCCGGCTAATTTTTTTTTTTTTTTAATTTTTAGTAGAGATGGGGTTTCACCATCTTGGCCAGGCTGGTCTTTAACTCCTGGCCTTGTGATCCACCCACCTTGGCCTCCCAAAGTGCTGGGATTACAGGCGTGAGCCACCACACCTGGCCTCTGTCCATAAGACTTCTAAATGGTTTCTGGCATCAACCAATCCTGCATTAGCTAATAGGTTGGGCAGAAGACAGTTTCTAGTAGTACTTCCAAATAGTATGCTCTAAATTGAAAGGCAAAGCTTGCTTAGAGAGCAGACATAAAAAGACAGTTTAGGGAACCCAAGATCCTAAATGGTTCCTCACACCAACAAATACTAAAGTATTTAGCACTACTGCTGGTCCTGAAACATACTCAACAATTGCACATTAAATAGGTGCGGTGGCTGGGGTCACTGGCCCACACCTGTAATCCCAACACTTTGGGGGACTGAGGCTTAAAGATCACTTGAGATCAGGAGTTCAGAACTAGCCTGGGCAACATAGTAAGACTCCATTTCCACACACACAAAAAATTAATTAGCTGACAGTGGTGATGAGTGCCAATAGTCCTAGTGACTCGAGAAACTGAGGTGGAGGGATAGCTTGAACTCAGGAGTTAGAGACTACAGTGAGCTATTATCATGCTACTGCACTCCAGCCTGGGCGACAGAGCAAGACCAATGAATGAATTGACTCATCTCACTGGGGATGGTGAGCTTTAAAGACTCTTGAGTTATTAAATTTTACCCACAATACTTCCCCTTTTCACTAATTTATTCCTCTAAAAGATCTTTAATTCCTCTGCCTCCCTAGATCTTGTTACTATTATTTTCCTAAACATGCTTCTCTTTCTGCATGACTCCAGACTATTCTCGACTTTCATCCCTCTCTAGATTTGTTCTCTGCCACAAAACCCAATTCTTCTCTCCTGAGATTTAACTATAGCACTATGGAAAACAGATGATAGCTATAGGGTAATGGGGGAGACAGGTACATGGGCATTAAAATCAGGGAGCAAAACAGCAAGATAGCAAGTTAGACAATGAAAATGCGTATCATTTTTCTAGTTTAGGTAAAATCCACATTGTATAGTCAAGGTTACCTTTTACAGGAAAATTTCCCAGAATTAATCTATTCTACAATGGGATTAAGACCAAATGAGAATAAAGCACTTTCCTAGTTGAGATCAGGTTGAGTCAGTTAAAATATGACTGTTGCATTCAAGAAATATACTTCAAAATAGAGAAGTTCACTTTGGGCAATGGGACTGCCTGGGATAAGCATGAGGAAAGATTCTGGGTGCTGAATGTGTTTTATATATTTATCCACTTGATGGCTACATATGTATATACATATGTAAAATCTGCCAAGCTTTACATTTAAGACCAGGCACTTAACTGTAAAAAAGTTACGTCACAATAAAAAATAAATAAGAGCCAAGCTTGGTGATGTGCACTTGTAGTCCCAGCAACCCAGGAGGCTGAGGAGGGAAGATCACTTGAGCCCAGGAGTCCTAAGCTGTAGTGTGCTACGTGGAGCAGGTGTCCATACTAAGTGGGGAATCAATATGGTGACCTTCCAGGAGCAGGGAATCACCAGGTTGCCTAGTGAAAACTGAACAGGGCCAGGCATGGTGGCTCACGCCTGTAATCTCAGTACTGTGGGAGGCTGAGGCGGGCAGATCACATGAGGTCAGGAGCTCAAGACCAGCCTGGGCAACACGGTGAAAACCTGTCTCTACTTAAAATACAAAAATTAGCCGGGTGTGGTGGTGTGCACCTGTAGTCCCACCTACTGAGGAGGCTGAGGCAGAAGAATTGCTTGATCCTGGTAGGCAAAGGTTGCACTGCACTCCAGCCTGGGCAACAGAGAGACTCCATCAAAAAAGAAAGAGAGAGAGAGAAAAGAAAAGAAAGGGAAGGAAGGAAGGAAGGAAAAGGAAGGAAGGAAGGAAGGAAGGAAGGAAGGAAGGAAGGAAGGAAGGAAGGAAGGAAGGAAGGAAGGAAGGAAGGAAGGAAGGAAGGAAGGAAGGAAGGAAGGAAGGAAGGAAGGAAGGAAGGAAGGAGAAATGTAAATATGCTTAGGTCAGAAACGGAAGTCAAAACTCCCACACTGATCAGTAGTAGGATTATGTCTGTGAATAGCCACTGTACTCTAGCCTAGGCAACACAGTGAGACCCTGTTGCTTTGAGCAAGACTCCATCTCAAAACAAAACAAACACCATGTTTTTTGTGTAGTAATAATGACAGCAATGAAAAAGGAGAAGCACACGCCTTAGAGTTTAGGTAAAACAGCCTGAAAGCAATAGTTTGGCAGCATTTCCTAACAATTTGTAAGGTGGTGTGATGGTCTCTCAGGGCTGTGATGTCCAGAAGTAGCAAAGAGAGGGGCAGTCCACCACAGGATCTTATTTATTTTTTATTTTATTTATTTATTTATTCTCAAGATGGAGTTTTGCTCTGTCATCCAGGCTGGAGTGCAATGGCGAGATCTTGGCTCAATGCAGCCTTTGCTTCCTGGGTTCAAGCGATTCTCCTGCCTCAGCCTCCAGAGTAGCTGGGATTACAGGTGCATGCCACCACTCCCAGCTAATTTTTTATATTTTCAGTAAAGATGGGGCTTCACCATGTTGACCAGGCTGGTCTTGAACTCCTGACCCCGTGATCTACCTGCCTCGGCCTCCCAAAGTGCTGGGATTACAGGCATGAGCTACTGTGCCTGGCCTAGGATCTTATTTTTTTCACTGCACATGCACCACTCTATCCCCTAATTCCAAATTAATTTTCTGGTAGATATTCAGCCTCTTTTGCATCTGAATGGCTTCATGAGCCAGTTTTCTGAGTGTCCTTCCCACTTTATGAGGCGATCACCAAAGATCTGGAGTAACCAGGTTAATTGTAATTTCTGGACCCATAATGGCACTATTGACCTTCAGGTTCTAGTGTCCTATCAGCCTTCCTAATGTCAAAGCTAAGGGTAGAAATCCCCTGGTTGACAACGTGTGGGTAATGGGGTGGGGGAGAGGTTATATACAATATCATTTCTTTCCATCTTGCAAGGATGATAAAAGATAAAACTAAGCTGGTGTTTAAAATACTACTCTCTAAATTGACATTTTTGCCTTTGTGAAGTAATATTGCTGCAGACACTAAATATGTTTCAAAAAATTTACAATACAACATTTGGTAGGTTGGTGTTGGCCAGCAAAAGGAATATAAAGAAAAGCAGCTGAAAATATGTGATGATGGACTTCATTTTAATATGTTTAAAATGCAGTGGTGGCTGGGTGTGGTGGCTCAAGCCTGTAATCCCGGCACTTTAGAAGACTGAGGCGGGCAGATCACTTGGGGCCAGAAGTTCAAGACCAGCTGGGGCAGCAAAGCGAGATCCCATGTCTCCTAATTTTTAAAAACAAATCAGCCAGGAGACCAGCCTGAGCAACATGGTGAAACACTGTCTCTACAAAACATACAAAAATGAGCAAGGCACTGTGGCACACGCCTGTGGTCCCAATTTAGGAGGTTGAGGTAGGAGGATCACTTGAGCCCAGGAGGTGGACAGAGGGTACAGTGAGCCAAGATCACACCACTGCACTCCAGCCTGGGTGACAGAGGAAGACCTTGTCTCGAAAAAAAAAAAAAATATATATATATATATTAGCCAGGAGTGGTGGCACGCACCTCCTTGCTACTTGGGAGGCTGCGGCAGGAGGATCACTTGAGCCTAGGAGTTTGAGGCTTCAGTGAGTTATAATTGGGCCACACCACTGCACTACAACTTAGGCAACAGAGCAAGACCCCATCTTCAAAAAAAAGAAAAGAAAAAGAAAATGTTAACAGAAAAGTGTTCTAGACCTTTGCTTAGTGGGAAATGGAATATATACAGGCATGCTGTACATATTTGCTGATTGGCTGAAAGGGAAATCATTTCTGAATATTTTGACATGCCCCAAAAATGGAAAACACTCATCCATATGTAATCTAGGCAGCCATTTATGTGTGAGGAATAATACGGATTTGAGAATAATTATCCCAAATTTCACAGCCTCCAGAGAATCCTGCATGCCACAATTGCAAAAAGCAGTACTTATCATTTAAACAATCTTCCTTGCTATTCTATTTTGGGAAAGTCATTCCTGAAAAATATATAAGAAGCTAATAAAAAGGAAAGATTTATATTTAATAATTTGCATTCCAAATGTGAAATAGATACAAAGTTATCACAAAATATATTTTCCTAGCACATTTCAATAAATTTACTAAATTATAATGATGAAAATGTTTTTAAAATCATGGAATAGCAAGGAATTATATATGAGAGAGAAATATACTGAGGAAAATTCTTCAGTGATGTCCTTAATCACAGGAAAGCCAGGGCTTGCGTAAAACCAAAATAAAAGGCTCTGATCATTCTGAGTCCATTACAGATTTTTGTTTTCTAAAATTCATCAATGATGTCACAAAGCAAATAAAAGCAAGTTCTGAGCTAAGGTTTTCTCTATTTAAAGAGTCTGATTTGGGCATAAGGCTCTCTCTCCACTCCCTCTATCACCAGTCTAATAAAGCAATTTAATTTTATAAGTATTTATCACTGCCATTTTATGGTCCTTAAGACTATACAGTAGAAACTACTTAAAAAGAAGTAAAAACAATGTGAGTCATAATTTTAGTATGTTTACAGATGAGTAAGACAGCCTGGGAGGGAACAGAAAACTTTCTTGTCGTAACTTCTTGGTAATTAAGATTTAGTGAAAGCTCTGAAAGTATCTGAGGGATACTCATTTTAAGGTGCCTTAGTATTCCTTATCAATGTAGCAGAATCAAATATAGTTTTATTTATAGGGTACTCCCACTGAAACTACTAATAGAGAACTATGTGTAAAAAGGTTGTAAGTTATGGACTGATAGTCAAAGTGAGAGCAAATCTTGCCATTCACAGTGCCTTTTCAACAAGAACATTTTTACATATATCTAAACAGTACAAACTTTTCTTGAAAAAAGTATAGAGGGTTTCAGTATCATTTTACTATGTTTCAGCTGGGCCTAAGTAAATGGCGATTTTTTTATTATTTATTATTTTTTTTTTTAAGATGGGGTTTCACCATGTTGGTCAGGCTGGTCTTGAACTCCCTACCTCAGGTGATCCACCCGCCTTGGCCTCCAAAGTGCTTGGATTACAGGCGTGAGCCACCACGCCCGGCCGTAAATGGCGATTTTAAGACTTTTAAGATGGGCAAGTGTGTTAGAGTTGTTTTCACCCACGCCTCTCAGTGGGCTAAATAAAACACAGCTTTTATAATTCTTAGAATTTTAACTCTATTTAAGTGTTATAAAAATACATTTACCACCTAAAATAAAACTTTAAAGAAGACACTTTAATAATAACTTAAAAAAAAAAAATTCCGGCTGCGTGCAGTGGCTCACAACTGTAATCTCAGTGCTTTGGAAGGCTGAGATGGAGGATTGCTTGAGCCAGGAGCTCCCAGACTAGACAACATAGTAAGACCCTATCTTTAAAGAAAAAAATTCAAAATGTTAGCTGGGTGTGGTAGTACATGCCTATAGTCTTAGCTACTTGGAAGAATGAGGCAGAAGGATTTCTTGAGGCCCAAGAGGTCAAGACTGCAGTGAGCTATAATCACACCGCTACGCTATAGTCTATGCAACAAGCAAGACGCTGTTTCAAAAAAAATTGTATCACTCAGCATTACTTTTCTTGACACAGGATCCTTGAAAACAGTACTATGGAATACTGTGTTGCTAACAGTTCTTATTACTTGTGTGTGTGTCTGTGTGTGTGTGTCCGTGTGTGTGTGTGTGTGTGTGTGTAAAACATCTATAATTTTTAAAACTTCTGCTTTCTAAGTTCAAGAAGGAAGTATAATTTTCTTAAAAAATTTATTGAGACAAATGAAAACAGCAATAAAACATATCTGCCAGGCATAGTGGCTCACTCCTGTAATCCCAGCACTTTGGGAGGCTGAGACAGGAGGATCACCTGTGGTCAGGAGTTTGAGACCACCCTGAACAACATGGCAAAACCCCGTCTCTACTAAAAATCCAAACAATTGGCCAGGCACGGTGGCTCATGCCTGTAATCCCAGCACTTTGGAAGGCCAAGGTGGGCAGATCACCTGAGCTTGGGAGTTCAAAACCAGCCTGATCAAAATGAAGAAACTCCATCTCTACTAAAAATACAACAAAATTATTAGTCAAGTGTGGTGGCACATGCCTGTAATCCCAGCTACTTGGGAGATTGAAGCAAGACTATCAATTGAACCAGGGAGATGGGGGTTGCAGTGAGCCGAGATTGCACCATGGCACTCCAGCCTGGGCAACAAGAGCAAAGCTCGGTCTTAAAAAAAAAAAAGAAAAGAAAATACATTAAAATCTATGTAATAACACAGAAGCAGTACTAAGAGGGAAGTTTATAGTGATTAACAGCTACATCAAAAAAGCAGAAAGACTTCAAATAAGTAACCTAATGATGCACCTCAAAGAACTAGAAAAGCAAGAATAAAATCAAACCCAAAAGTAGTACAAGGAAAGAAATAATGAGGATCAGAGCAAAAATAAATGAAATTGAAACTGAAAAAGCAATACAGAATACCAACAAAATGAAAGGTTGATATTTTTTTCTTTTTTTTTTTTAAGACGGGGTTTCACCATGTTGGTCAGGCTGGTTTTGAACTCCCGACCTCAGGTGATCCGCCCACCTTGGCCTCCAAAGTGCTTGGATTACAGGCATGAGCCACCACGCCCAGCCAAGTTGATTTTTTTTAAAAGATAATATTGACAAACTTGTAGCTAGACTAAGAAAAAAAGAATACCCAAACAAAATCAGAAATGAAAAAGGGTTCATAACAATTAATGCTGCAGAAATACAAAGAAACATTACAGACTATGAACAACTATATGCCAACAAATTGGAAAACCTAGAAGAAATGGATAAATTTCTGGACACATGCAATCTACCAAGATTGAACCATAATCAAATAGAAAAACCTTAACAGACCAATAACAAGTAAAGACATGAAGCTATGATAAAAAGTCTCTTAAATAAAAGCTCAGGATTTGATAGCATCACTGTTGAATTCTACCAAACATTTAAAGAACATATACTACTGGCTGGGCACAATGGCTCATGCCTATAATTCCAGCACTTTGTGAGGCCATGGTGGGCAGATCATAAGGTCAGGAGTTCCAGACCAGCCTGACCAACATGGTGAAACCCCATCTCTACTAAAAATACAAAAATTAGCTGGGCGTGATGGTGGGCACCTGTCCCTAGCATTTTAGGAGGCCAAGGCAGGTGTATCACGAGGTCAGGAGATCGAGACCATCTTGGCTAACACAGTGAAACCCCATCTCTACTAAAAATACAAAAAATTAGCCAGGTGTGGTGGCAGGCATCTGTAGTTCCAGCTACTTGGGAGGCTGAGGTAGGAGAATCACTTGAACCTGGGTGGTGGAGGTTGCAATGATCTGAGATCACATCACTGCACTCCAGCCTGGGCAACAGAGCAAGACTCTGTCTCAAAAAAAGAAAGATCCATACTAGGAAAACTATAAAACACTGATGAAAAAAATTAAAGAGGACACACAAAAAATGGAAAGATTATTCATGCCCATGGAATGAAAGAATTAACATTGTTAAAATGACAATATTATCTAAGGCATTTTACAGATTCAATGTAATCCCTATCAAAATATCAATGATATTCTGCACACAATTAGAAAAAGCAATCCTAAAACTTATATAGAACTACAAAAGACCTTGAATAGCCAAAGTAATCCTGAGTAAAAAGAACAAAGCTGGAAGCATCACACTACCTGACTTCAAAATATATTACAAAGCAGCTGGGTGCAGTGACTCATGCCTGTAATCCTAGCACATTGGAAGCCAAGGTGGGTAGGTCACAGGGTCAGCAGTTTGAGACCAGCCTAGTCAAGATGTTGAAACCCCACCTCCACTAAAAATACAAAAATTAGTCAGTCACCATGGCAGGTGCCTGTAATCTCAGCTACTCGGGAGCCTGAGGCAGGAAAATCACCTGAACCTGGGAAGCAGAGATTGAAGTGAGCCGAGACTACACCACTGCACTGCACTCTAGCCTGGGTGAAAGAGCAAGACTTGGTCTCAAAAAAAAAGAAAAGAAAAAAAAAATGCTACAAAGCTATCATAACCAAATCAGCATGGTACTGGCATAAACACAGAGACATAAACCAATGTAACAGAATTGGAAACCCAAATATAAATCTGTGCATTTACAGTCAATTCATTTTTGGCAAAGTTACCATAATATACAATGAGGAAAGGGCAGTCTCCAATAAATAGTGTTGGGAAAACTGGATAATGATATGCAGAAGAATGAAACCAGACCCCTATTTCTCACCATATACAAAAACCAATCAAAATAGATTAAAGATTTAACTCTAAGAACCGAAATTATAAAACTACTGGAAGAAAATATTGGGAAAACTCTTGTTCTGGGCAAAGATTGTGGTGTGTGTGTGTGTGTGTGTGTGTGACCTGGAAAGCACAAATAGACAAATGGTATTACAAGCTAAAAATCTCCACAGCAAAGAAAACAAGCAACAAAGTGAAGAGGAAGTCCTAGCCAGAGCAATCAGGCAAGATAAAGAAATAAAACGCAATCAAATGTCAAAAGTCAAATGATCGCTCTTTGATGACGATATAATTCTGTAAATAGAAAACCCTAAAGACTGTCAAAGGGCACCTAGAATTCATAAATGACTTCAGTGAAGTTTCAGGATACAAAATCAATGTACAAAAATGCTAGCATTTCTTTTTATTTTATTGTTTATTTTTTGAAATGGAGTCTTGCTATGTTGCTCAGGCTGGAGTGCAATGGCATGATCTCGGCTCACTGCAACCTCTGTCTCCCAGGTTCAAGTGATTCTTCTGCCTTAGCCTCCCTGAGTAGCTGGAACTACAGGCACGTGCCACTACACCTGGCTAATTGTTGTATTTTTAGTAGAGATAGTGTTTCCCCATGTTGGCCAGGCTGGTCTCAAACTCCTGACCTTAGGTGATCTGCTCACCCTGGCCTCCCAAAGTTCCGGGATTATAGGTGTGAGCCACTGTGCCTGGCCAAATGGTAGCATGTCTATCCACAAATAACATTCAAGCTGACAGACAAATTAAGAATGCAATCCCAGCTCTCAGTTGCCACTGCCAGCCTGCACACCGCATTCTCCTGCCACTCTGTTCATTGCCTCACTCCTCCGCAGGTCACAATGGAAGAAGAGATCAGCACGCTCATTATTGACAATGGTTCCAGCATGTGCAAAGCTTGCTTTGCTAGGGATGATGTCCCCCAAGTTGTGTTTCTCTCCATCGTCAGGTGCCCCCAGCACTAGGGGGTGATGGTGGGCATGGGCCAGAAGGACTCCTATGTGGGCAACGAGGCCCAGAGCAAGTGCGGCATCGTGACCCTAAAGTACCCCATCGAGCATGGCATCGTCACCAACTGGGACGACATGGAGAAGATCTGGCACCAAACCTTCTACAACGAGCTGCGTGTGGCCCTGGTACTGTTGACTGAGGCCCTCCTGAGCCCCAAGGCCAACAAAGAGAGGATGCCTCAGATATGTTTGAGACCTTCAACACTCTGGCCATGTACATGGCTCTCCAGGTTGTGCTGTCCCTGTATGTCTATGGGCGCACAACTGGCATTGTCATGGACTCTGGAGATGAGGTCACCCACATGGTGCCCATCTATGAAGGCTATGCCCTACCCCACGCCATCCTACATCTGGACCTGACTCTCTAGGACCTGACCGACTACCTCATGAGGATCCTCACCGAAAGTAGCTACAGCTTCACCACCAAAGTGGAGCAGGAGATAGTGCGCGACATCAAGGAGAAACTGTGCTATGTCACCCTGGACTTTGAGCAGGAGATGGCCACCACCGCATCCTCCTCTTCCCTAGAGAAAAGCTATGAGCTGCCTGATGGCCAGGTCATCACCGTCGGCAACAAGCGGCTTCAGTGTCCGAAGACGCTGTGCCAGCCTTCCTTCCTGGGCATGCTCCTTCTTGCAGCATTCATGAGACCACCTTCTACTCCATCATGAAGTGTGATGTGGACATCTGCAAAGACCTGTATGACAACACGGTGCTGTCCGGTGGCACCACCATGCACCCAGGCATTGCCGACATGATGCAGAAAGAGATCACCCCTCTGGCAGCCAGCACCATGAAGATCAAGATCATCGGCTCCCAGAGCACAAGTACTCAGTGTGGATCCGTGGCTCCTTCCCAGCCTCACTGTCCTCCTTTCAGCAGATGTGGATTAGCAAGCAGGAGTACGATGAGTCCGGCCCCTCCATCAACCACCACAAATGCTTCTAAATGGACTCCGAGCAGATGTGTAGCACTTGCTGCATGGGTTAATTCACAAGTATAAATTTGCCCCTGGCAAATGCTGTGAAGCTTGTACCTGATTTCAGCATTGGATTGTAGAACTTCTTGCTGATTTTGACCTTGTATTCAAGTTAACTGTTCACCTTGGTATTTGTAGAATACCTGTACATATCTTTGATTTTAACCCTTAGTACATGTGGCTTGGTCACTTCGAGGCTGAGGTAAGTACGTGCTTGTGGAAGACAAGTCTGTGGCGTGGTGAGTCTGCGTGGCCAGCAGTCTCTGATCTGTTAATGTGTCAGGGCTGAGTGTTCCGGGATTTCTCTAGAGGCTGCAAGGGCTCCTGAACCAGTTGTTTCTGCCCTGCCAGTCTATCAGGGTTGGAAACTCCAAGCCATAGGACTCAGTTTCCTTTCTTAGCTGATGTTTTCCTGACAGAACACCGTGCGCTGTTACTTGCCTTGAGTTGGAAGCAGTTTACATTTACACCTATAAATATATTTATCCTTTTAGTTTATGTAGGGTTTCTTTTGTACACAATTCTCAATTCTTTAAAGAAATGACAACAAACTTTGTTTTCTACTGTTATGTGAGAACATTAGGCCCCAGCAACATGTCATTGTGTAAGGAAAAATAAAAGTGCTACTGTAACCGGAAAAAAAAAATGCAATCTCATTTATAACAGCCATGCACAAAAGAAAATATCTAGGAATATATCTAAGTAATGAGGTGAGAGAGCTCTACAAGGAGAGCTACAAAACACTGCCAAAAGAAATCAGAGTCGACACAAATAGAAAAACATTCCATCCTTATAGATTAGAAGAATCTATATTGTTAACATGGCCATATTGATCAAAGCATTCTACAGATTCAATGTTATTCCTATCAAACTACCAACATTATTTTTCACAGAATCAGAAAAAACTGTTCTAAAATTAACATGGAACCAAAAAGCCAGAATAGCCAAAGCAATCTTAAGCAAAAGGAACAAAGTTGGAGACATCTCATTTCCTGACTTCAAAATATACTATAAAGCTACAGTAACCAAAACAGCATGGTACTGATACAAAAACAGACACATAGACTAATGAAACAGAATAGAGAATCCAGAAATAAAGCCACACACCTGCAACCATCTGATCTCTGACAAAGTCAACAAAAATAAACCCTGAGGAACGAACTCCCTACTCAATAAATGGTGCTTGGGTAACTGGCTAGCCACATGCAGAAGAATGAAACTGGACTCTTACCTTTCACCATATACAAAAATTAACTCAAAGATTTAAATGTAAGACCTCAAACTACAAAAATCTGGAAGAAAACCTAGGAAATACCATTCTGGACATGGGCTTTGGCAAAGAACTTATAACTAAGTCCTCAAAAACAATTGCAACAAAAATTGCCAAGTGAGACCTCATTAAACTAACCAGCTTCTGCACAGCAAAAGAAACTGTCAACAGAGTGAACAGACAACCTACAGAATGGGAGAAGATATTCACAAACTAGGCATCTGACAAAGGCCTAATATCCAGAATCTATAAGAAATTCAAATCATCAAGCAAAAAACAAATGATCCCATTAAAAGTGAGCAAAAGGTCAGGTGCAGTGGCTTACGCCTGTAATCGCAGCACTTTGGGAGGCCGAGGCAGGTGGATTACGAGGTAAAGAGACTGAGACCATCCTGGCCATGGTGAAACCCTGGCTCTACTAAAATACAAAAAATTAGCTGGGCATAGTGGTGTGCACCTGTAGCCCCCAGCTTCTTAGGAGGCTGAGGCAGGAGAATTGTTTGAATCCAGGAGGTGGAGGCTGCAGTGAGCTGAGATTGTGCCTCTCCAGCCTGGTGACAGAGCAAGAATCCATCTCAAAAATGTGAGCAAAAGACATGAACACACACTTCTCAAAAGAAGACATGCAGATGGCAAGAAACATCTGAAAAATGTTCTACATCACTAATCATCAGAGAAATGCAAACCAAAGCCACAACGAGATACCATCTCACCCTAGTTAGAATGACTTTTATCAAAAAGACAGGGAATTGCCTGGGTGTGGTGGCTCATGCCTGTAATCCCAGCACTTTGGGAGGCCAAGGTGGGCAGATCGCCTGAGGTCAGGAGTTTGAGACCAACTTGGCCAAACACAGTCTCTACTAAAAATACAAAAATTAGCCAGGCTTGGTGGCCTGTGCCTATAGTCCCAGCTACTTGAGGGGCTGAGGCAGGAGAATCGTTTGAACCTGGGAGATGGAGGTTGGAGTGAGCCAAGATTGCACCACTGCACTCCAGCATGGGCGACAGAGCGAAACTCTGTCTCAAGAAAAAAAAAAAAAAAGACAAAATGTGGTATACGTACGCAATGGAATATTATTATTATTTAGTCATTAAAAGAATGAAATCCCATCATTTGTGGCAACATAGATGGAAGTGGAGGTCCTTAAGTCAAGTCAGCTGAGCACAGAAAGACAAATATCTCTTGCTTACAGTTCCTGAAAAGAATGAAGGAAAAAAATGTTGATTTAAAATTTTAAAAAGACAAATATCTCAGGTTCTCATGCATATGGAAGCTAAAAAGTGAATCTAGTGAAGGTAGAGAGGAGACGGATGGTTACCAGAGACCAGAAAGGATAGGAGGGAGGGAAGGATGAAGAGAGGTTGATTCATAGACACAGACAGACAGTTAGATAGAACAAACAAGACCTTGTATGTGATACATAAGCAGTGTGGCTACAGTTAATCTAGTTTGCATTTTAACATAGCTAGAACAGAATAATTCAAATGCTTCCAGCATAAAGAAAAAAATAAATATGTAAGGTGATGGATATATCCCAATTACTCTGATTTGATTATATGAATGTGTCAGATTATCACATATAGTCCCAAAATATGTACATCTATTATGTATCAATAAAAATATAAAATAATAAGAAATTGTTTAAAGAGATACATAATTTCTAAAGACTAAGCTGAAAATGCAGAAGGGTTAAAGTGGTGGCAAGTAATTGTTAAAGCTTTTTTAGACTGTCATTTGGAATTGAGCATATCTTTTAGCTAGCAAGATAATATTTCAGCAGGAATATTCCTTACCATATTTCTAAGATCAGAAAGAAAGCTATCTCACCATCCACAAGAAGTCAGCATTCAAAGACCATCCCAAATAAATACTGTGAAAACAGGTATGGCAATCTTGTTTGGGAACTAAAAAAATAATAAATGCCTTGACAAACAAAGAGTATTGGGGCTTATGCCAATGTTCTCAGTAACTCTTTGTTACTATGAACCAGGGTGTGGCCAGATATCCTTGGCAACAAAAAATTAATATTTGATCAGTGATTTGGTGCAATGTCCCTAATATAGCATAAATCTTATTTCAGAGGAAGAATACGGCAGAATAGGAGTTGTTGAAAACATTTCCTCCAGTGTCTTTATCTATTCAGGCTCCACCTTATTTCAATCAGTTATCAATTTATTTATTTACTTATTTATTCATTCATTCTTTCATTCATTCATTCTGAGACAGGGTCTCACTCTGCAACCCAGGCTGGAGTGCAGTGGTGCAATCTCAGGTCACTGCAGCCTCGACCTCCTAGGCTGAAGCAATCCTCCCAGCCCAGCCTCCCAACTAGCTGGGACTACAGGCATGTACCACCACGCCTGGCTAATTTTTGTATTTTTTGTAGAAATTGAGTTTCGCCATATTGGTCAGTTTGATCTAGAACTCCTGGACTCAAGTGATTCACCTTTTGGGGCCTCCCACAGTGCTGGGATTACAGGAGCCACTGTACCCAGCTCATGCTCTTTTCTTTTCTTCTTTCTTTTCTTTCTTTCTTTTTTTTTTTTTTTTTTTTTTTTTTTTTTTTTTTTTTTTTTTTTTTTTTTTTTTTTTTTTTTTTGACAGTCTCGCTCTGTTGCCCAGGCTGGAGTGCAGTGGTGCAGACTTGGCTCACTGCAATCTCTGCCTCATGGGTTCAAGTGATTCTCCTGCCTCAGCCTCCTAAGTAGCTAGAACTACAAGCACATGCCAGGACGCTCAGCTAATTTTTGTATTTTTAGTAGAGACAGCATTTTGCCACATTGTCCAGGCTGGTCTCAAACTCCTGACTTCAAGTGATCTACCTGCCTCGGCCTCCCAAAATGCTGGGATTACAGGCATAAGCCACCACACTGGCCTCTATTTCTTCTGGACATGTTTTCTAGTCACTGACTTCCAAACAGGGCTACTGATTAAAATAGTATAAAGCTAATCATTCAAATATAAAACCCTTGACTGAAACTGGAAACAATCAACAGCAAAGGAAGAAAACGGATGAAATGAGTAATTACTCACATCCTGTTGTTCCAAAGTCACACACAGCCTGTTGCAATGACAGCACTGTACCCATACATACTATGACATCAGAATGTGTCATGAAGGGGAATCAAGGTGCATCATAAATTGACCATTTCAGATTGGTGTGCACAAATGAGATAAAGTATATATCCTATCTCCTATTTGTTTTCATCAATACTGCCTCTGTTGGCCAGGTACAGTAGCTCATGCCTATAATCTTCACATTTTGGGAGTCTGAGGTGGGAGGATCACATGAGAGCAGGAGTTTGAGACCAGCCTGGACAATATAATGAGACCTCGTCTCTACAAATAAATGAATAAATAAATAATTATCCATGTTATTTATAATCAATTTCATTTTTCTTTCTGGGGCACTTCTTTATACTTTTCATATTTTGAGGGCTGAAGTAAAGTAGATTAAACCTAAGCTAGCCCAATGTTGCCTAGAGGAAGGAGCCTGGGACAATTCTCAGAAGAGTTGGGTTCCTCTAGTTTTGACATTGAAAGTAACTAACTCAGGCAAGTTAGAGCTGCTTGGTATCTCATCTCTCCCATCAGTCAAATGAGGATAATATTGCTTGCCTTGCACACTTGCCTCACAGAGTGATAATGAGAATCGAGACATGTGAAAGGATTTTGAAGTTAAAAGTGCTGTGCAAAAGCAAGTGATTATAATGAAAAAAAAAAAAAATGCTGGCTGGGTGCAGTGGCTCATGCCTGTAATCCTAACATTTTGGGAGGCTGAGGCGTGTGGATCATCTGAGGTCAGGAGTTTGAGACCAGCCTGGCCAACATGGTGAAACCCTGCTTCTACTAAAAAGCAAAAAATTAGCTGGGCATGGTGGCATATGCCTGTAATGCCAGCTACTCGGGAGGCTGAGGTAGGAGAATCACTTGAACCCGGGAGGCGGAAGTTGCAGTGAGCCGAGATCGTGCCATTGCACTCCAGCTTGGACAACAGGAGCGAAACTTCATCTCAAAAAAAAAAAAAAAAAAAAAAAAAAGATGCTGCTGTAGACAACTCAGCTGGAAAACCTGTAGGTTGACAGAGCTTCAAGGAACCTGAAAAATCAACTCCAACCCCTAATTCTGAAGATGGGAAAACTTTGATCCAAAGAGTAGTAAAATGCACAGATAATTCCCATAATTTTAGATAATGATAATAATTAGAGCACAGACTCTGGGCCAGACAGTGTGCTAAGTGCTTTACATACATTATCTTATTTAATCTTTTCAATGTCTTCATTAGACAGGTGTGAGGTTCAGGAAACTGGCCTGTCCAAGATCACATAGCTAATAACTAGTAGGATTCTGATTCCAGGTGAAGAATTTTTTCACAGTGGCTAAAAAGCACTAAAAATTAACTATCTTCTCTCTTTGAGAAGCTATGAGAAGCTTCCATGAGAAGCTACCCTATCAACAGATAAAAAGCTAGCAGAATTGCAAATCCATAATGGTCTGTACCTATGAAATGGGAGAGTTCCCTGACCCCCTCGAAGGACATGCGACAGGGGTGTGGCTCACCTGTTTGCCTACCTTGGTTTCCCAAAGTGCTGGGATTATAGACAGGAGCCACTGCGCTTGACCCTGAAAATGAATTATCTCATACAGAGTCAGGAATTCAGAAATGGCTTAGTTGGATAGTTCTGTCTCAGATTCTCTCATAAGGTTGTAAAGATTTGGGCTCTGGTGGTAGACATCAACAGGTTTGACTTGAGTGTCTTTCTTTCCTCTCTCTTTTTTTTTTTTTTTTTTTGGAGGCAGAGTCTACTTTGTCATCCAGGCTGGAGTGCAGTGGCACAATCCCGGCTCACTACAACCTCCACCTCCCAGGTTCAAGCAATTCTTGTGCCTCAGCCTCTCAAGGTGCTGGGATTACAGGTGTGCACCACCACACCCAACTAAGTTTTGTATTTTTAGTAGAGACAGGGTTTCACCATGTTGGCCAGTTTGGTCTCAAACTTCTGACCTCAGGTAATCTGCCTGCCTTGGCCTCTCAAAGTGCTGGGATTACAGGCGTGAGCCACCATGCCTGGCCTTGAGTATCTTTTTCAAAGAGGTTCCCTTACCTGGCTGGCAAATTAATGCTGATTCTTGGTGGGAAGCCTTACATCTTCATCACCTGGACGTTGACATAGGGTTATCTGAGTGTCCTCATAACACTGATTCTGGTTTCCCACAGAGCAAGTGATTCAACAGAGAGCAAAGTGGAAACTGCAATGACTTTCATGATCTAGTTTTGAAAGTCACAGGCTGCCATTTGCACAGAGTCCTGTTGATTTTAGAGGTTGGTATTATTTAATGTACTAGTAGACTACATAAAGGCATGAATAATAGGAAGAATTATTGGGGGAATCAACACGGCTACCACAGTCTACCCTGATTCCCAATGATTCATGTCTCTTCTACAAGCAAAAATACATTTATTCCTTCCCAAGGCCCCCAGAATCCTTATCCCAGTATAGCATTAGCTCTAAGTCCAAAATATTGTCATCTAAGTGAGATCCAGGTGCAATGAGGCCTCATAGGTACAGTTCCTTAGGTACAGCTCCTTTGAGCACAGTTCCTCTCTATGGTCTGAAGGCCTAGAGACAAGGTACCCCCTACCCACAAGCACTATCATACAATGATGGTACAGGCATAGAATAACTGCTATAGATACTTCCCTTTAAAAGGGGAGAAACTTTGCCTTTGGACTGTAGAATTTAAAAAAAGAAAAAGAAAAATGAGGAAACTGCAGGTAAAAAAGGCGTCACTGGTCCACATCAGTTCTGAAAATCAATCAATCATCCAGACAAATATTGGAACTGGAAATTTCTATATGCACAGAAGTTGAAAGAAAGTCACACTCCATTATTTCTACAACATGCTACTGGCTACAGAGGTTAGACCAATTCTGTTGTTATGCTGGCTACTATGTATCCAAATGGCAAAGCATGGGAATCTCCTGTTATGAAACTTCCCATTTATTATAAAATTGCATTTTTTTTTTTCTGAGACAGAGTTTCACTCTTGTTGCCCAGGCTGGAGTGCAATGGTGCAATCTCGGCTCACCACAACCTCCGCCTCCCGGGTTCAAGCAATTCTCCTGCCTCGGCCTCCCAAGTAGCTAGGATTACAGGCACCCACCACCATGCCTGGCTAATTTTGTATTTTTAGTAGAGACAAGGTTTCTCCATGTTGGTCAGGCTACTCTCGAACTCCCAACCTCAGGTGATCCACTCGACTCAGCCTCCCAGTGCTGGGATTACATGCATAAGCCACCGCATCCAACCAAAATTGCGTATGTTTTATGTTAATGGACCTATAGACTGCAAATAAGTAAACCAACATTGCTTATATACTGCAGCCTCTGTTAAAGACACCGAGGTACTAGTTTTAGAATACCAAATGGAAGGATATCCAAGATGTGCAGTTAATTCTTAATAGGATATACCCTTGTCTTGCACACAGGTGATAAGAACAGGAGGCAAGGAAATACTGGGTAGACGAGGGTGCTTCCTGGGCAAAGACCTCACCCTCAAGCCTGGATACCCACCACCCTAATGAGAACAAGCATTCCTGTTTTCATGCCCAAAATGTTGCCTTTTGACCCGCCACACCCGCATCCTGTACCCATAGAAACCCTGAACCCTAGGATCCAGAGCAGACCAGCAGATGAGGAGATGAGATAAGCAGACAAATGGCGGACCAACACGGGAGAGAGAGAAGAGGGGGAACATCTAAATGTCGAGAGGAGTTGGGGTGGAGGTGGTCGGAGAGGAGTTTGGCCACTAGATGGCCCAACTTCAGGGGAAGATCATCTTCCCACTCTATCCCTCACTTCCGGCTCCCAATTCATCCCAATGAGAGCTACCTCCACTGCTCAATAAAACCATTCATCCTTCAAACCCATGTGACTGATTCTTCCAGGATGCTGGGCAGGAGCTCAGGATATAGAAAGGTGTCACAGAGGCTGGGGCAGTGGCCCATGCCTTTAATCCTAACACTTTGGGAGGCTAAAGTGGGTGGATCATCTGAAGTCAGGAGTTCAAGACTAGCCTGGCCAACATGGTGAAACCCTGTCTCTACTAAAAATACAAAAATTAGCTGGGCATGGTGGTGCATGCTTGTAATCCCAGCTACTCAGGAGGCTGAGGTGGGAGAATTCGTTGAACCCCAGAGGCAGAGGCTGCAGTAAGCCAAGATTGCACCACTGCACTCCAGCCTGGGCAATAGAGCAAGACTCCATCTCAAACGAACAAAAAAAGATAATTCATTTTCAGTGTTGTTTTAAGCTGCTAAGTTTGGGGTGTAATTTGTTACAGGATATAGATACAGCAGAACATTAAAAAATGCTTATTTCAAGCCAGGCATGGTGGCTCATGCCCGTAATGCCAGAGACCTGAAGGCTGAGGCAGAAGGATCACTTAAGCCCAGGGAGTTTGAGGTTACAGTGAGCCGAAATCACGCCACTGCACTCCAGCCTGTGTGACACAGTACAGAGCCAGACCCTGACTCTAAAAAAAAAATAAAAAGAAAAAACCCTTAACGTTTTAACTTACTTCAGAGATTATTTATCAATCATAATTTTAGAATTAAGGGCCGGGCGTGGTGACTCATGCCTGTAATCCCAGAAATTTGGGAGGCCGAGTTGGACAGATCACCTGAGGTCGGAAGTTTGAGACCAGCCTGAGCAACATGGAAAAACACCATCTCTACAAAAAATACAAAAATTAGCCAGGCATGGTGGCACATGCCTATAATCTCAGCTACTTGGGAGGCTAAGGTGAGAGAAATGCTTGAACCCAGGAGGCAGAGGTTGCAGTGAGCAGAGATCGCACCATTGTACTCCAGCCTGAGCAACAAGAGCAAAACACCATCTAAAAAACAAAAATTTAGAATTAAGAGCTAAAATCTGGTAGATTGGAGTAGTCATTTCAAATGCAATGTATGTGCATGGGTGTGTACCAGAAACGTTATCTAGAGATCCTTAGGTTCACCTTCATTTTTCCCCATCAGTTTCTTCCTGAGGTGGCCATTAGGAAGACCAGTAGCTCAACTGCTAAAAACTCTCCAAACAATGGGACTTGTAATACATAGAAACATACTTGTGTAGATAATGAGAGGTAATGAAGGAAATCAATTTCATTTTAATACATTTCTATTCACACATAACATAGACTTTCTGTCAAGTATTATTGATTGGTATTAAATAATAATTGACTGCTGAATCATAGTAATATGTTCTTCTGAACCAACTGGGTCTGATTCTTTTTTTTTTTTTTTTGAGCTAGAGTCTCGCTATGTCGCCCAGGCTAGAGTGCAGTGTCATGATGCAACCTGCCTCCCAGGTTCAAGTGATTCTTGTGTCCCAGCTTCCTGAATAGCTGGGACTACAGGTACATGCCACCATGCCCGGCTAATTTTTGAATTTTTAGTGTAGACAGCGTTTTACCATGTTGGCCAGGCTGGTCTGGAACTCCTGGCCTCAAGTGATCTGCCGGCCTTGGACTCTCAAAGTGCTGAGATTATAGGTGTGAGCCATGGCGCCTGGCCCATAATTTTCTTGAAGTATATATCATATATAGATGAAAGGGCACTAACTTTAAATGTACAACTAGATAAAACTTACGTATAATTCCACCCATGAAACTACTATCCAAAACAAGATAATAAAAAGCTCCCTCAGACTCCTTACTCCATATAATAACAATATTCTTACTTTTATTACCAAAGATTAGTTTTTCAAAACAAAATCTCAGAATCTCATAAATAACCTTTATTTGTTGCTTCATGGTTATATGAATTAGAAGTGATCAAATCATAAAGCTTGTGGAAAATCATGTACTAAAAAATCCTCTCCTTGTAAGATGCTGCTTCCTTGTCAGGCTGAGGAGATAAAGATAACGATGAAGATTATTATTAAAATACCTGTCTATAGGAAGAAATGAAAATAACATCTTTAAATGTCCATCTTGTATTCTTTATTTTTTTGTGTGTTTTTTTTTTCTTTTGAGACGGTATCTCGCTCTGTCACCTGGATGCAATGGTGTGATCTCAGCTCACAGCAACCTCCACCCCTGGGTTCAAGCAATTCCCTAGCCTCAGCCTCCTGACTAGCTGGGACTACAGGCATCCACCACCACACCCAGCTAATTTGTCTTGTATTCTTAGTAGAGATGGGGTTTCACCATGTTGGCCAGGCTGGTCTTGAACTCCTGACCTCAAGTGATCCTCCTGCCTTGGCCTCCCAAAGTGCTGAGATTATAAGTATGAGCCACCATACCCAACAAATATCTTCTATACTTTAACACAAGTAGATGTCATTCATTGTATAAAAATCATGACAAACAAAAGTAAAATTAGAAAGAACTGCCTGTACAATACCAACTGCCCACGCATTTCTTTTAAACAACAACAAATCCAAAACCCAGACATGAAAACTTACCAAAGAGATGAAGACATTAATAATTTTTAAAATCTTAAACTCTGTTAAGAATTTTTTGTTGTTGTTTTGAAATGACTTCACTTTGCTTAACCTTCATACATTAAGGTTGATTAACCCTGTATATTTTATGTGCAGAATGCGTTTTATTGATACTTGCTTGGTTGAGAGAGCACTGCCATTGCTGATGCAGGAAATCTATTTTTGAATATTCAGAAGAAAAATTCATCAGATATATCCTTATCACCACTTTATTTTTTATTTTTAAAAAGACAGGGTTTCACCATGTTGGTCAGGCGGTCTTGAGCCACCACGCTCAGCCCTTATCACACTTTAAAAAGATCCATTTAATGTTTTTGCTAGGGAAGAGAAAAGTTAAAAATAAAATACTCAAGGGGCTGGGTGCAGTGGCTCGTGCCTGTAATACCAACACTTTGGGAGGCCAAGGCGGGCAGATCATGAGGTCAGGAGTTTGAGACCCAGCCTGGCCAATATGGTGAAACCCTGCCTCTACTAACAATACAAAAAGTAGCTGGGTATGGTGGCATGGCATCTGTAGTCTCAGCTACTCTGGAGGCTGAGGCAGGAGAATCGCTTGCACCCTGTAGGTGGATGTTGCAGTGAGCTGAGATCGCACCCCTGCACTCCAGCCTGGGTGACAGAGTGAGACTTCATCTCAAAAAAAAAAAAAAAAAAAAAGAAATTAAAAATAGATGCAGTAGTGAGAAATGTATTTAAGGCCTGCCTACACTGCAGTAAAAATCACATTCACAAAAATTAGGAATGATTCTTGCTAGCCTGCTGTTAACACAATTTCTCTGGCCAGGAAAGATAAAAATGTAGGAGATTTTTTAAATTTCTGAGTTTGAAATATTAATTTTCTTACTGTTACAGATGCTGATGTGATTAGCATATATTTACCTTTTTGTCTGTTTTATAATTAATTAGGCCAAATCATGTGTGAAATAGTAATATTTAAAATATATGTGATATTTTAATAGAATATAACTTTATATTAATGTGTTTGAGCTTAATTTTTATGATTAGTTTTACATATACCATGCTTAAATGCAATTCTAGTAGAATTATGAGTAGGGACTTGCTTGAATTTAAATAGTGTTATCCAGAAAGAACATGGCATGTCTATCTTGTACAGACACACAGAGGCGCACACATATAAATAGTTATAAACTTTGGAATATCCTAAATAATAAAAGGAACTGCTTCTATAAAAACATGTAACTGAGAATTATATGTCCTCTAATATCCTATTTCATAAGGATAAAAACTGTCCACAAATTAAAGCATGATAGTGTTTTATCAACATATCTAGAAAAACCATCTTTTTCTAGAATATATGTTGTTCATATCTCAATATATTCAGGAGTGGGAAATTTGTTGATACATTAGAATATGTTTAAGTGGGTATGTTTATTAAAATTTTGACTGCTTAAACTCTCAAAACCTGATCTTTCACTCTTCATTTATTTATTTTTTTCTTTATTAAGCTCCTCCAAAGCAGAAGATCTTTCACTCTTTATAAACTCTAGGACAGTAAGAGCAATAACATGCCAATCAATTAAATAATGCATAGTATAACTTGTGTCTACATTAACAAACTCTGACTTATAAAATTGCCATTTATGCCAGGTGCAGTGGCTCACACCTGTAATCCCAGCACTTTGGGAGGCTGAGGCGGGCGGATCACCTGAGGTCGGGAGTTCAAGACCAGCCTGACCAACATGGAGAAACCCCATCTTTACTAAAAATACAAAATTAGCTGGGCATGGTGGCACATGCTTGTATGGGGGGCTGAGGCAGAAGAATCTCTTGTAACTTGGGAGCTGGAGGTTGCAGTGAGCTGAGATTGGCACCACTGCACTCCAGCATAGGTAACAGAGTGAGACTCACTCTCAAAATATAAATAAATAAACAAAATAAATAAATAAAAGTTGTCACTTGCTGGCTCACAACTCTCCATACTAAGAATAAGAACCTAAGACTTAATAAAATCTATCGTCTATCAGACCCTAAATAACGTGGCTCCATATTCCTGCTTCTGTCTTACGTTCTTCCAATAGCCCCTCACCACATTTTAGACAAACCAAACCTGCTTGCTTTCCTTCCAGAACACCGAGTTCCCTCTCTACAAGTCTCCTGCTAGATTTTCTCAGATCTGGACTTATGTCACTTTCAGCTGGTTAAAATTTTAAGTAATACTTGAGTAGCCAGGTCAGAAGGGTTTGAATTGTATGATAGGAATCTTATCTAAAGAAAGAGAAATTTGCAAATCAGGTGAAAGAGAAGAGACAGAGGACCTGCCCTAAAAATGGGCTCAGGATTAAGGGACTTGGAAGAGGAGATGGAAAGAGAAAGGAAAAGCAGTAAGCAAGAGAAGTCAAAAGTGCAATGTCATTGAATACCCATAATGTAAGGATTACAAAAAAAGTAGGTGAATAGTAAGATCAAATGTAACACAAGTTAGGAAGTATAAGGATCAAGAAAAAGCCATTACTTTCACCGATTAATTGCATTGTTTCAAAGTGGAAAATATCTTGTGTTTCAAGTATGTCTTAACTAATGAATTTTTGGACAACAACTTTTGGAAATATTCTTCTTTTTTTTTTTTTCTTTTTTTTTTCTTTTTGAGATGGAATCTTGCTCTATTGCCCAGGCTGGAGTGCAGTAATGCTATCTCAGCTCACTGCAACCTCCACCTCCCAAGTTCAAGCAATTCTCCTGCCTCAGTCTCCCAAGTAGCTGGGATTACAGGCTCCCACCACCACACCTGGCTAATTTTTGTATTTTTAGTAGAGACAGGGTTTCACCATGTTGGCCAGGGTAGTCTGTAACTCCTGACCTCACATGATCCGCCCACTTCAGCATCCCAGAGTGCTGGGATTACAAGAGTGAGCCACTATGCCCAGCCAATTGTTCTTGATTATATGCACATAATAAGAAAGTGTCCATAATCCCATTGTCCCTTGAAACCATCTATGAAATTGCTGCTTATAAAAGATAGACATCATGGTATGTAAGAGGTTTTGCTTTCCCAGGAGACAACTGAATCAGAAGGAAAAAATTATTTGTTTAAGTTAAAAACTATTTTTTTCTTTTCTTTTTTTGAGACAGAATTTCTCTCTTCTTGCCCAGGCTAGAGTGCAATGGTGCGATCTCAGCTCACCCACAACCTCCGTCTCCCAGGTTCAAGCGATTCTCCTGCCTCGGCTCCTGAGTAGCTGGGATTATAGGCACGCGCCACCACGCCCAGCTAATTTTGTATTTTTAGCAGAGATGGGGTTTCACTATGTTTGTCAGGCTGGTCCCAAACTCCTGACCTCTGGTGATCTGCCTGCCTCAGCCTCCCAAAGTCCTCAGATTACAGGCATGATCACCGCGCCCGACCTAAAAAATATTTTATTAGTCTCTGCATGCTTTGGATAACAAGTTTATAGAACCAGGTTAATGTTATCTAAAATATTAGCACAGAATCCCTCCTGGGATGTCATTGACTAAATCAGCTTACCTATTAGTAAGAAAACTGCTTTCTGTTTATTCTTACTGTCAGTACTATGAAAGTCTTATAATCAAGCAATGTTATAATTATATGTAATTAACTTTTCTATTTTCAGCTAATTAAATTAAGACCCAAAAAACCATCATCTCTGTATAACAAGGTATATTGAAACTTTAAAGTTTGAACATTTAATTTGAAGAATAAAGGCATATTTACTCTGGCTTCCTCTTATTCCTCTTGTTAATGAAAATAATCCACTGGCTCCAGAATAGAAATGACAACCTTTAAAATTATGTGGTGTTAGGTTGAGTATAAATTTGCTGTCATATTTTTAGCATACATTTTAAAATTTAGATCACAAAAGATCTAAATCAGTGCAATTTGTAATTAAAAACAATATAATTAATACAACATGATTGAAAGAATCAAAACAAAACAGAAGACAAATCCTCTGAATAACATCTAAACAAAGACAGTTGAGGAGATATCTTAGTCTTACTGGTTGACAAAACTTATTCAGATATATGTATATATATATGTACGTACGTATATAGATATGACCCTTGAACAATGTGGGGGTCAGGCACACCAACACTCCCGTAACATAGTTGAAAATCCACATAGAATTTTTGACTCTCCCAACACTTAATTACTAATAGCCTACGCTACTGTTGATCAGAAGCCTTACTGATAAAATAAACAGTCAATTATCACATTTTCCATGTTATGTGTATTATATACTGTATTGGATTGTTTTTTGTTTGTTTGTTTTTTTTAAAGACAGGGTTTCACCATGTTGGCCAGGCTGGTCTTGAACTCATGACCTCTGGTGATCCGCCCGCCTCGGCCTCCCAAAGTGCTGAGATTACAGGCATGAGCCACCATGCCTGGCCTATATACTGCATTGTTGCAATAAAGGAAGGAAAGAAGTTGGGTGTTGTGGCTCAAACCTGTAATCCTAGCACTTTGGAAGGCAGAGGCAGGTGAATCACTTGAGCCCAGGAGTTCAAGATCAGCCTGGGCAACATGGACAAACTTTATCTCTACAAAAACTGCAATAATTAGCTGGCCTTGGTGGTGCTCGCCTTTAGTCCCAGCTACTGGGAGGCTGAGGTGGGAGAATCACATGAGCCCAGAAGGTCAAGGCTGTGGTGAGCCATGGTCACCCCACTGCACTCCAGTCTGGGTGACAGAGTGAGGCCCTGTCAGGAAAAAAAAAAAAGGAAGGAAGGAAGAAAGAAAATCATATAAAAGAGAAAATATATTTACTATTTATTAAGTAAAGTGGACTGTTACAAAGGTCTTCATCCTCATCATCTTCGCACTGAGCAGACTGAGGAGAAGGACAAGGAGGGCTTGGTCTTGCTGTCTCAGGATGGCAGAGGCAAAAGAAAATCCACATATAAGTGGACCCATGCAGTTCAAACCTATGTCCTTCAAGAGTCAACTGTATATATAATATATACTCATTGATATTATACTACGTCTGTTAAGAACTAGATTATTGGCTGGGCGCAGTGGCTCACGTTTATAATCCCAGAACTTTGGAAGGCTGCTGAGGTCGGGAGTTTGAGACCAGCTGACCAACATGGAGAAACCCCATCTCTACTAAAAATACAAAATTAGCTGGGCATGGTGGCAAATGCCTGTAATCCCAGCTACTTGGGAGGCTGAGGCAGGAGAATTGCTTGAACCTGGGAGGCAGAAGTTGTGGTGAGCTGAGATCATACCATTGCACTCCAGCCTGGGCAACAAGAGCAAAACTCCATCTCAAAAAAAAAAAAAAGATTATTTTCCAAATGTTACCACTGTTTTGTATAACACCTAAAGAAACATAAAAATTCTTTGTATTTTCAGAGAGAGATCCAAGATGGCCGACTACCAGCAGCTCAGGACTGTAGCTCCCAGAGAAAGCACACAGAACGAGAGGACACCACATTTTCAGACGAATTTTTGTTGCTTACGGACTAGGACTCCCAGCGGAGGAGCCCCACAGGTTGCCAGCACGACTCTTGTGTCCGGCGTGGCGGTTTTGCCATCACTTCGGCACGGCGGTTCTCGGTGCAGAGTAAATGGGACTAGCTTCCCTTTTGATCGACCTTTGGATCTCTGGGAAGGCACAGTCACCTATTTACATGACTGAAATAAGGATTCAAGAGGGGAGCCAAACTGGAGATCCCCGAGCAGAAAAGCACCACGAATCTTAATGCCGCAGTTTTGGCCGGCGCAGTGAGTTGCTCAGATTTCGGCGTTGGGAATCAACAGGTTGGACGTCCACTCAGAGACCTAAATTGAAAGTTGGCAATTACAGAGACGACAGATGGATAAAATTACAATGACAGGAAGGAACCAGTGTAAAAAAGCTGAGAATACCCAGAAGCAGAATGCTTCTCCTTCTACAGAGGATCACAGTTCTTCACCATCAAGGGAACAAGGCCTGATGGAGAACAAGTGCGTTCCAATAACAGAAATAGGCTTCAGAAGGTGGATGATAAGGAACTTTTGTGAGCTAAAAGAACATGTTCTAACCCAATGTAAAGAAACTAAGAACCTTGCAAAAAGGTTTGATGAAATCCTAATGAGAATAGACAATTTAGAAACGAATATAAGTGAATTATTGGAACTGAAGAACACAATAAGAGAACTTCACGAAGTATGCACTGGTTTTAACAGTCGAATTGAACAAGCGGAAGAAAGGATATCAGAGGTCGAAGACCTACTTAATGAAATGAAACGAGAAGAAAAGATTCGAGAAGAAAAAGTAAAAAGGAATTAGCAAAGTCTCCAGGAAATATGGGACTATGTGAAAAGACCTAATTTACGACTGATCAGTGTACCTGAATGTCATGAAGAGAATGAATCCAAGTTGGAAAATATTTTTCAGGATATTATTCAGGAAAACTTTCCTAACCTAGTAAGGCAGGACAATACTCAACTCCAGGTAATCCAGAGAACACCACAAAGATATTCCTCAAGTAGACCAACTCCAAGACATATAATTGCTAG